>VUQH01023717.1:9942-42137 GCA_015106775.1 Etroplus canarensis
CCTATGTTTGTCTGGATGCATCTGCATGTCTGCGTCTGTGCTCGGAGGGGAAAAAGTAGCCAAAATCAGAACCATATGCGCTGTATTCACAACATGCAATAAAGGCCCCCGTTCTAACCAATCATAAGTCTCCAAAGTCATATATTACCCAATTTTGTGTCTTGTCTTTGCACAGTGGCTTAGAGAGAAGCAGAGAGACACAGCCACAGCTACTGACAACACGTTAATCAACTGGGACTGCACCACAATGCCACCATGAAGAGATGAGGCTCTAAAATGGCTGCCACCAGAAAGGGAGATTAGTGCTCTGAGCTTTTCTCCCTTTATGCTGAAAAATGACATTCACTTTGTGTGGGCTAGAAACTACATTTGCAGTGGAGAGATTTTCTCCAAGTGAGACTTTTACTCCCTGGGTGCCTTGATAGCTTCTGTCAACAAGTAGATAGTAAAATTGTCTTGTGAATGTGGAGTGAAGCCGTGCTCATGTACATGCCAGCTCTTTGTCTCTTTGGCCATTTCTTTTTTCTCGAGAAAGGGCTAAAGAGACAAAGAGCTCACCGCCACCCCAGTCACGGCAGTGTTGATATGATGCTGCACTCGAGGCGAGTGTATAAACACTCTCCATCCTTGTAGCCAGTATCCCTCCGAGAATAGCAACAGATAGCATACGAGGAGATGAAAACAAATCACAGGCCAGCCAGGAAAGTCAAACGAAGGGAGAAGGAGGGCGAAGGAGGGACAGTGAAGCGTAGCAGAGGAGTGCAGAACAAATCTCTCCCTTAGGACTTTCCCACTCCTTGGGACTCAGTGGCGCATTCCCTCCATCTGTCTGCCTATCATTCCTCCACATGGCCTCCCCTTGAATGTTTCCAAGGAGCAGAAAAACTGATTGTCTTCACCTTTGTGACTCTTTGCCGAAGCAGGAATGACAACAAAAGCAGCTTTGAGCACCGCCTCTGGACAATCAAGAAGCTCAAACTGCAAGAAAAGGTTTGTAGTTTATATCCAAATGAAGGAGGATCTCCTGTGAACCATAACATGTTCATGGCGTTATGGCTGGTTTGGTCCCATCTTAAGTTGGTCTCTAGCTTAGGTCTTCACAGTGAATGGGAGGTGGACCCATGGGCCTAGGCCTGCAGTTCCAGCTGCAAGTGCTAAGCACTGGTGAAGGGAAAAGCAGAAGCAGAGGATGGGACTAGGACAGGGACAGATACCAAATATGGGGTTTCAGCTGAGTATTTCTTGCTAATAATAGGACAGAAAAGTTAACAGGCTGAAAGTATAATTTATGAAAGTATCGCAATTCAGAACATGCACTCGGGTGCCTTAGCTGGCAACTGTAAAGGCCACGTATATTGAACTGCATTAAAAATAAGACCCAAGTCTTCAGAGAAGAGAATCGCTTGTTAAGGCAAACTCTGAGGTAATCGTCAAGAAAAGTACTGAAACATACAGTCATGTGAAAAAGAAAGCTTTCCAAAGGGCTCTATGCAGTCCTGTGGAAAACTAAGCACACTTATAACTTCCAGAGGAATGAAAAGGGTAGGTGGCAGCCAGGTGTTAATCAAATGCACTCGATTAATTGATCATCAGCAACTGTGACTAGCTCTATAAAAGCAGACATTATGGCAGTTTGCTCATCTGGAGCATTCAAGTGTGTGTTGACATTACCACAGTCTTCCCAGGAGTGGATGTCCCACCTAATTCCCCCTGAGATTAGACCATGCAATGCTCAGAGATACTGCAAACAAACAACAAAAAAAAAAAAACGAGCTACATCTCAGACTCTATAGGCTTCAGTTAGCATGTTAAATGTTAAAGTTCATGAGGGTACAGTTAGAAAAAACTGAACAAGTATGGCCTGTTTCGAAGGGCTGCCAGAAAAAAGCCTCTGTCCTTTGAAGGGATAAAACCAAACACAACGCAAACAACTGTCATGCACGATGGTGGAAGGGTCATGATCTGGGTGTTTTTTTGCAGCCACAGGACCTGAGAACCTTGTAGTCATTGAGACAACAATGAATTGAATGACATATTTTGGTATACTCTGCGTACCAAAGTATTCTAGGGTCAAATGTGAGACCATCTGTCTGATAGCTCAAGCTTGACCCAAGCTGGATCACACAACAGGACAAAGATCCTAACCACAGCAGCAAATATACAGTAGAATTGCTGAAAAATAAAAGAATCAAGTTGTTGCAATGGTACAGTCAAAGTCCAGCCCTCGACCTGATTGAAATGCTGAGGAGGGACCTTAAGAGAGCTGTGCATAAGTGAATGCCTACAAACCTTAATGAACTGAAGCAACGCTGTAAGGCAGAGTGGGCCAAAATTCCTCGACAGCAGTGTGAGAGAGTGATAAAGCCATACAGAAAAATGTTACTTTAAGCTATTGCTGTTAAATGTGGTTCTACAAGCTATTGAATCATGGGGTGTACTTTGTTTTTAACAAAACTGCATAGAGTCCTGTGAAAACTTTCTTTTTCACACGACTATATGTGACTCGATATGAGACAAAAAAACTGAAGTAATTATAACACAAAGTTTTTCTTTGGAAAAAGAATCTATCACATTTTGTCATTTTGCCACCTATTCAACTGGGTAATAATCTTATGAAACGAAAAAGCTAGCCAATAACCTCAAGTTAAGATAAGTTTGTAACATGCTTAAATGTAAGTTTACTTTTAATTTAATTGTTAAAAGATTTTTTTACCTCATTAACTTGTGTTTAGTCTGTTTTTTTCTGTTAGGCTTTTAAAGACCTTTACAGTCTGGGTTCTTTACTTTTTGGCATTTTGCTGATTCCCTGAGTTTGAATCCACTTGTTACAGTGGGGCAACAAACTCAACAACACAACACAGTTTTTGTGTGGGGACGTCTGATTTAGAAATCTTTGTTTCATTTGATTGAGCTATAATATCAAATCAATAGTGAAGTATGATACTCAGCTGATTTAAAGCTGCTCTAACTCATATTTTTAATAATTAGTAACCAGTCAAATAACTATATAAAGAATTACAATGGTTGCTCACAATTTCTCTCCATTCTATGTAATCTGTAAAAAGATACATGCATATTAACACTTTTGGGAATGGAAACTTTCTTGTTTTCATTTGTTGCCCAAGTAGTATGGACCTCTCACAATTGAGTGGACTTTGGCTACATTGATGAAAACAGTCTGTGTAAAGAGCCAAGTAAAAATGATTTACCTGAAATGCAATCTCAAAACATTCAGCTATTGCCTCACAATGATTTGGCTTTTATTAGCCCCCTAAGTCATCATTGACGATGACCTCAACCCTGGCTCCTAAACCCTAACCCTATGTTGCACAAAGTCATGGTTAGGGTTAGAGTCATAACTGATGTCAACTTAGACATAAGAGGGTTACAAATGTATCTACAATCCTCTATCCATTTTCTTCAGGGTCCTAGGTAAGCTGAGCTGTCATCGGGCAAGAGGTGGGGTACACCCTGGGCAGGTCACCAATCTATTACAGGGCAAAGACAGAGATAGATAACCAATTACACCTATTTATGCTAACTATCATGTCCTTGGACTGTAGAAGGAAGCCAGGGTACCCAGAGAGAACCTGTGCAGACACAGGGAGCACATGCAATTGCCCCATAGAAGGGGCCCACCCATTTGGGGCATCCAAATCCAGGATCTTCTTGATGTAAGCTGATCATGCCAAACAGTCGACCATCATGCTGGCCTTATCTATTCATAGCTGGACTAAAATGAGGAAGTTATTGCTTGAATATCAGTTGTTTGTCAATCCATCAGGTTCACTTGAAACCAAAAAACACTGGCTGTTGTCCCCAGATGGTAAGTCACCAGACTACAGCTGACGGGGTCCGAGATTGCGTATAGCCTGTTTTAGCTCATTGTTTTGGTTTCCTGGTGCTTTTACAATCTTATGTCCAACTGTTGTACACAGATGTTTTCAGCACATGGCTCAACCCACTGTAAGCAACCTGATGAGCATTAAACCGAGAAAACAAATGGGTTAGAAACCAGCTGAAAAAGGTAGTGGAGCACTTGGCACGCCCAAAGAAAGAGATCAGAGAATCAATACCAGTCTCACTTTCATTAGCTGGCCAGAAGGAATTCTAGTTAAATTAATAATGTTGTGTTGTATCTGCAGGAAATCAAAATTGGGAACATTATGAAGCTTAGGCATAAAGTCCAATAAAGAAAATCTGTATTCACTAAGCTGCCTGCATTCCTGAGAGGTTGTCAACCTTCCTTTCACCTCTGCCGCTTTCTCAACACTGTCATCACCACTCTGACCCAATCATTTTCTTGACTGCCACGGACTTCACCATCGTGAACCAATCAGCGTCTGTTCCATATGCTCTAAATCTTATTGCGCTTCTGACATTTTGCCTTCGAGACTCATTTGTGCGACTGGCCTCCTCCCCATCTTCACCCCATCCTGGTCACCTCGATCCAAATCGAGGTGACCAGACTCCTTTTTCCTACCATTGCTGGCCTCCTTTCTGTTTTTTTGGAGCCTAATCACCAAATTATTTATTCACAACTCATTCTCTGCAACTCAATAAGCATGTGCTAATTCACAAGTGCTAATTCACATGTGCCCTCAAGTGGACAAAAAAATGCATTAAACTGTTAAGAAAAAAAATCCCGATAAAATCTTCTAAACTTCTTGCAGAAGTTAAGTTTGGGGAGAAGAAATGCAACAAGTTAAGTAGGGACATTAGCTGAACTTGAGGGCTAAAATGTGTTTACATGCTGACGGAAATGTGTGATCCCAGTGAGCAATGCGAAAAATGGAAACTGCAATCCTCGCAAGCACGGCCATCTGACGGAGTTCAGGCGCGCCTGTGATCCCTTTCAGGATTGAAAGCTAAACACGGTAGATGCGAGGGGACAGGAGACTGAACGGGACGATTCGCCAAATTTGCCCTCAGCAAGTCATGGATTTTGCCAGTTCTAATGAAATGCACGTCCAGCGCGGAGATAAAACAGCACTTTAAAACTGGCTCCGATAATGATTTCAATTAATTTGCCTCTTTGCTAGCACTGTTATTTTTCCTCCCCGAGCAGCATTTAGGATTAAAGCGTTTATAAAAAGATGTTTAAAGCAGTGAAATGACGAGCATAAATCCTGGCGAGCTGTAAGCATTGTCAGAGGACGAGAGGGAGGAAGGAGAGGGCGAGTGAGTGATGATCTTTATCTAGATTACTGTGGGTGCGCGGTGTGTGTGTACGTGAGTGTGTGTGTATGTCAGATGAGTCATCCTCAACCTTAAACACCCCCTGTAATCACAACATCAACACAGCACAAGACGCTCGCTGCTGGCACAAACATTCCCACACTGATCTGACTGTGGATGGGGACGTGAGAGTGTGTGCGTCTACGTGAGTGTGTGCGCGGTGTGTGTGCGTAGGAAATAGTTTTGGTGATGATAGCTCTGTTATTGTTACAGTTTGGGTTTGCTTCGGGGATTATCTAATGCTGTTTTCACCCAGCACAATCTTTTCTTTATCACTCTGTAAACAATGGCAAGGAGCTAAAATAACTGCTTGTGTATTGGTGCACTTTTCTCTATGTGTGAAATTTCTAGAAGTACTCTGGTTGCATTCTAAAGGTGCTAAAACCATCTGTTTGTCTTGTTTCCATTAATTATGTACATGAAGTATGCTGCAATTTCTGGCACTATAATATGAAACCAATTTGTAAGTACCAAAAACTGCAGTTCCACCAGTGTCCACTCGAGGCTGCTTCAAATGTAAGTCAGTCCCCATAGACGTCAATGTTAAAATGCCCAACTTCAGCACTTGAATTAACATGTTCATAGCCTTCTTTAAAAAACTGTTTTGTTCTCTGTGGCCTATTTATCCCTTTATTACAACTATAAAGAGGCTAAAATTTCTCATAACTCACCCATTTGGATTTTATTACAGCTTAAAGCTAGGAGTGTGACTGCTTTGCTTGACAGGTGTGCCATCACAGGGAGATGGAACCATTAGTTTTCTGTCAGAATTCATTTCCTGGATGTCTAGTTTTTAAACCGCAGAAGTCGACAGATGTGTTGACCAGTCCTCATCAAGTGACGTGACGTTTGCTTTTACACTGCAGCTCCCGCCTGCGCGTCGGTCGTGTGATTTGAACGCGTAAAAGCAAAAGTTCGGCAATGTCCTGTCACGTCCACTGACTCCAGAAGGTTAATGTTTGCACCTTTTGAAGTATTTTTATGAGAATGATCTGACAAATAAAATGGCTTCCTTGGAGGCTCAGTTCATCCAAGAAATTTGTGCTTTAGGTTTCATGAGTGCAACTGTAGTATTTTCTTAGTTTGTTAGTGCTAATTAGCAGGTATTTGTACCCAAACATTGTACCCATACAGTTTACAGACGCAATTTGTTAACCATTCTGCTTTCATTACCTGAGGGGTATGCTAAGAAGCAAGTTCAACAGAGCCAGGCTTTTGTTGGATTAGCTTGTTGACAAAACTTAAAACCTCATTTGGCGATTACGGGTATCACGAAGATGATTAGGAACTTTTTTTGTCAACCAAGGCTTTCTGCTTGAGTATCTGAAGGGGGCATTTTCCCTGATATTTGATTATTCTTCTGCAGAGAATGGATCAACTGAGCACCGTCTGCTCCAGTCAGAAACATTATCAGGGGAATAGATGCTAGCGATCATAAAGAACATCAAAACAGAACATGCAACATTGTTACCTTAAATAAGACAAAGCAATGCTGCAGAAAACCATTAATCTTGGGAAGCATAATCATTTATTTTACTGCTTAATTCATGATCATCAAGAGTGCACAGAGCGGAGAAATAAACATATTAATTCGAGTTAATATGTTAATTTTACAGGTCAGCATGCAGCTAGTGCTTCTGCTTGTTCCTGACTTGACATTTGCACTTTAGGGCTCTGAAACTTTAACATGATACATTTAAAAATTACAGGTTACTCAGTGTGTTCAGTGCTGACCCTCTCCCTCAGCCTATTAAAGAAAATGTGGAAATCACTTTAGTTTTTCACCAAACCAAAGTGGAATCAGTTTTATTGTTTTAATATTGTCGGTGATAGACAACAAACGTAAGTGATCCAATTTTCCATTCTGAATTTAAGTAGCCGTTATTCCATGATTGTAGAAGAGACTTAGCAGCAAATTATGGTCACTTTTGGCATAAAAAAACATGATCTCAACAGCAAAAAGGCTAACATTGAGGCTTCAATATGTGTCCATAAACCAGTAGGTGGCAGCATGGTGGAATATGTCCATGTATCACATACACCCCCATTTCTTTATGCCTTGCTTTCAAGGAGCCAGACTTTCTTTTAGATCTCCAGGCTTTCTGAAAGTCATTCAAAGTTTTCCTTTGGACACTGGCTGCTTTTTCAAGCATTTTCAGTCCAGTCCTTGTTCCTGATCTTACTGGATTTTGCAGGACTGCACAGAGTCCCGTGAAGTCTTTCTTTTTCACATGACTGTATCTACTGTGCGCAATATTTATCAGATATGGTCTCTGTGCAAGGGTGGAAGGAAGGGAAACAGGGAGAAAAGGCCAAATTACGAAAGAACAGGACTGAAAAATGTTTCTGGTTCAAAACGGCACTAATATGTACGGAGGAGGTCAGGACAGAGGTGCAACAGTGAGTGTCTACAGCCATTTGTAAAAACACAGTGGACGCTCTGTCATGGTTTGGGGCTGCATTTCATCCAGTTGTGTTGGGGATCTTGTCAAAATTATGACCTCAGAAAAGTACTGTCAGATTTTGATCCACCATGCAATAACAGGTAGAAACCGTCTGATTGGCAACACCTTCATTTTTCAGCATGACAATGATCCAAACACAGTGCCAATGCAGTAAAAGCCTACCTGGATAGAAAAACACAATGGAGCCCTATCAGTCATGGACTGACCTCTCCACAGCACGGACCAGAACATTACTGAAGCAGTGTGAGATCATCTTGACTGAGAACGGAACAAAAGGCAGCCAACATCCAAACATCCAAATGTCCTTCAAGAATCCTGGAGAACTATTCCTGAAGATTACTTAAAGAAATGACAAGAAATCTTACCTAAAAGAGTTCAGGCTATGTTAGAGAATAAACAAACTCATACCAAATACTGACTTCCAATCTCGTTGGAATTGCACTTGAACTTGTTTTTTTTCTTAAATACTGTATTTCCATTTGTGTTTGCATGTTTTTCAGTAAATCATCACCTATTTCCCATTTTCCAAGCAAAATATCAAGAAATGAAGGGTGCTTGAAAGTTTGGCACAGTGCACTACAGTCCATGATATGAATGTAAGAGGTAACTGCATCCCTACTTTAACCTTTTTTTAACTATAAACAGGAAGCGCTAGTCCTAATACGGCATGACCTTCAAGGTGGGAGGCATAAGTAATCAATTTTACAAGTAAACTAATGGGGGTCACGGACTTAATGGCACCAGTTAGGTTGCGGTCAAACAGATAGGGCTTTAGTGCTTCCTTTCTTATCTACTTCAGTATCACTGGACCATCCTATGTTAAAAGAAAAGAGACAATCGCATTGAACAATTCAAAGCAACACACATAACCATTCACAAAAGCAAACATTTATGACTCACAAGGGATGCAAATCATCATGACAAATAGGTGGAACTTTCCATCTCTTATCATAACTACTATGCTTTAAACTTTTAATGGTGTGGTAAACCCACATTTGAACTATGAACATTAAACTGCTGTAGCAACACTACCCATTTATGTGTTTTTATTTCTATTGTAGCTGACTGTTTTAGAACCCATTGGATATATATGCAGAAAAATGATAGCACTTGACGTGTGACTATTCCATAAACCTCAAATAGAGCTCATAGTTCAGACAGTTAAAAGGCTGCCATCTTCCCACTTAAATCAACTTAAAATTGCCTGCATACAACAATGAATGTATACACTGCATGTAAGTGCGTCTCATAAAAATGCTTCTCAGTCTTGGTAGACTGCTGTTAAGTGTGTTTAAACTGCACTATACTCTCTGTCTTTTGCCTGGCTGACAAAAAAATACCACATGCAGTGCTGTTGGTGATGAGTGGGGTATATCTTAGGTATGTGTACTGTAAAACAGAATTGTTGTAACAGCTTATTAAGTCAACTGGTAACACCTGATTGAATTAAGTTTCTTTAAATCAACAAGTCAGATCAACCCAACAAATTTAAATTAGATGCAATTTAATAATTTAAGTGTCTTTAAATTAGAATTTTGGAATGAGAATGAGTAATGCAATACTTTACAGTAAAGCAAATAATTAAGTTAGTGTCCCCGTAGCGTAGTGGTTGGCACATTTGCCTTACAAACGAAAGCTCCCTGGTTCAATTTCAAGTGGGGACACAAGCCCCTCTCACCATGGATTGTTGCGTCAGGAAGGGCATTTGGCGTAAAACCTCTGCCAAATTACCAATGTGGATTAATCTGCTGCGGCGACCCCTTGGGGAGAATGCGAGGGAGCAGCTGAAGGTACAAAGCTAATAATAAAGTTAAACTTTTTGAAATGTTTTAAGATGACTTACCTGAAATTTAAGTTAGAATAATCCAAAATTCTAATTCAAGTGCATCTAACTTAAATCTGTTGGGTTTATCCAACGTGTTAAGTTGATTTAAAGAAACGTAGCTCAATCATGTGTCACCAGATGACTTAATATAATTAAGTTGTTCCAACAATTCTCTTTTGACAGTGCAGGCGCGTGTCTGGCCGGAGCAGGCCTGTCTGGGGTTGTGAAGAGGGTGCGTGTTTGTTGTGGAGATGTGGCGCTGCACAGAGTGGACAGTGAAGAGACCTATTAGCAGAGGACGGCTGCTGATTTGGGCTGAACTTCTACTCTACTTCGCTTATCTCACACAGACACACATACTCTTGCTGAGATAGGAGGTGGGCCTTTTATTAGCCTCTCGTAGCCTCTTGGCCACTCATGCATGCAAGTCTTCAGCTATGTGCAACACTGTATGCTGTATGAGCATGCCTTTTCATATTCATGTAAGTATGTGTAACTTAGTGAGTGTGTGGATTTTTTTATACCATCCATGTATGCATGCATTATTATTTAAGCAAATCCACATACATGTATGTGAGTGTGTATATGTTATCTGGGCTTTCTGCAGATCCTTTTGAGCCTGGACAGTGTGGCGTGTGTCTGTAATTGAAGGGTGGAAGTTTGGAGGCTGTAGTGATTAGGAAAAGGTAAACAGCAGCAGCAGCCAAGAGACAACACTGTGAGGAGGCCACAACAACAGAGCGAGCACCTATAGCCTAGGTGGTCTGAATAATTTATGCTTTTTTAGTTTAACAAAACACATAAATGTTTCCACTGACTTCACATCTGGGAAGCACTGCGTCAATAACCTGGACAATATCCTTAACTGTATCTTCTCCCAGAAGGTCACAAACATTCGACTAAAAAGTACACTCGTAAACTGAGACTGTAGCTGAAAGATCCTAAAGGTCTGAAAAAAACTTGCATTATTTCTAGTGGCCAGCAGGGGGAAAATTCCCAGGTTGCAAAAAGAGAAATTCAGTTATATCTAAGTCTATGAGAAAAAGAACTTCTCACTTGACCGCAACATTGGTAAAATCTTCCCTGAAGAGTTTGTGATCTTGGTTGCTAGTTTCAAGTCTGATTCAATAAGGCGTGTTGTTAATTTTATAAATTAAGGTTTTGTTTAAAGTAAATAGGTGATAAAGCAGGGTTAAGGGAGCGGCTAACTTGTGGTTGACAAGATACTACCCCAAAACCCCTCACTTATCCGGTTTCAAAGAAAAAAACTGAAAAATATACAAGTTAGGTGGGGGACATGAGCCCCTCTCACCATGGAGGGTTGCATCAGGAAGGGCATCCAGCATAAAACCTTCGCCAAATTACTGATACGTATTTATCTACTGTGGCGACCCCTTATCGATAATACAAGGGAGCAGCCAAAGGTACATTTTAAGTATAGATGGCATAGGTGCACACATAAAACATTCATTTGATGACCATAACTAACAAGACCAATACTGTAAAGAGCTGTGATTCTTGTGAAAATGAAAAAGTGCCCATGTAATGACCATTGGCTGACTCCAGTTTGGGGCAAGACTCATAGGTGATCATTGTGTGTAAGTTTGATTAAATTCTGAACAATACTGTGGAGGAGTAGTGATTCTTGTGAACTGAGGACAGAACTGAGGATCATATCATGAGCTCATCAGTCTATTCATGATCTAAAAACACTACCCATGCTTCCTTGACATTCAAATTGAGATTAAATGTTGGTCTGTTGTTATTCTGAGGAAATGCATAACAATATCAAAGCCACAGAGGTCTAACCTACAACTGCTGCTCTTTGTTCTCATTTTCTGTGCAACTACTACTCCAGTGGGCCGACAAATGTAGCTAAATCCAGCCCAGCGAGGCTCAATGTATAATTTAATGTTATCAAAAATGCACACATAGCTACGAGAAGTTCAGTGGACAGTAAAACAACAGAGTGGAGGGGCTGTGCATATCATTCACCCTTTCATAGCGACTATATTTTCAATAATAAAATGTACCTTTGGCTGCTCCCTTGTATTCTCCTCAAGGGGTCGCCACAGTGGATTAATCCGGATTGTTAAATTGGCAATGTTTTTACAGCGGATACCCTTTGTTACTGTCCTGAATTATTTTTAATAAAGAAACACAACTTTTCACAATAACCAAACAAGCAGGAAGGGAGATGGGAGACCCGGCACAAACAAAAGTGGGAGAAGACCACAAGCCAGCCACGCAATGGGCCATAAGACTCATGGCCCATTGCGATGAGTCTGGAACCAGGTACCTTTTGAGTAACTTCCAACTCAAGACATGATCAACAAACACAACCGACAAAGCAAATAACACATAATGTCGGTCCTGATGATGGCAAGACCGGGTTAGAAGGAGAGGCCTCCTCCATGCTCCGCCTCCCCTGGCTTTCAATGGGTGGCGAGGCTCCACAGCCAATCAACACAGGACAGGTTAATTAGACAACAGCCTTAGAGGTGGGCATGCCAGCGCAATGGGCGCGCATAACACCCTACCTGAGGCAACCCTCCATGGTGAGACGGGCTTGTGTCCCCACCTGGAATCGAACCAGGTACCTTTTGCTTGTAAGGAGAATGTACTATGTTGTAAAGTTCCAAATTAAGGGTGAAAAGTCTGTGCTATCCACAAGTGCTCCACACACACATTTTTTAAAACCGATAAATCCTGCTAGTTGTTATTCAGTGATGCTTCCCTAGGGAGTGGCATGACTTCAGCCTCATTTGATTGGCCTATCGATATTCTTTTCGATATCCCAACTGGCTTCCTTGGACTTTTTGTGGAAGTGCAATACCATGTTTCGCCATGTATTTACTGCTTTTCATTTTGAGGGGCGCTGTTTCACTCGTATTTTATACTCGAGGCCTCTGTGAGAAAATTCACTGAATATTATTTAACAAATTCCTTTAAATTAAAAAAAAAAATGACGAAGTCTGAAAACCAAAGGAGGAGCCAGGCTTTCTTTGGACTCTGGAAAAAAAAAAAAAACGCAGCTGCAAATCACTAAACTCAAGGCTGACAAAGAGTATCCGAAAACCAGTGAATAAGCCCATTTTTTTATATACTATTTACACTCGTTAACAGCGGTAACAACCTTAAAAGCTTGTAAATTGAGTTTAGATTTTACAACATGAAACAAAGCAATAAATCCTTTACAATTCCCACCTCTGTGTCAACATTAATTTGTTTGCTATTTCCTTCACCTCTCATGCCATTTGGGACCAAAGAACAGACAAGGCATTTACTGCTCTGCAATCTTGGTCAAAGAGAGGAGACATCTTCTCTTACTCTTTCACTATATTCAAATATCTCTTTTCTACATCCAGAGTCTCCCGGGATATAAATCAAGCAGTTGTCTGAAAACGTGTCACAGTGGTCCTCGCAGGAACGGTCAAAGAAAGCTTTCACCTCTCATGTACGGAGTCACATTGGATCACAGATTTGTGTGTCAGCAGCAAAGCCCTGTCACAGCTCCCGCGGCCTCGCTTTTCATATTCAGCTGGCTTCAGTTTCAACTTGTGCCGTGCCATTTGATGCGCTGGAGCAGAACTGGGGTGCGCTCTGGCACCTCAGAGCAGAAACTTTATTCAAAAACTTCAGCTTTTTTCTCGGCAGGGCCACGGCTTCGCTGATCTCTTCTCAGGGGTCCCCGGGGGCAAACCAGAAATAATGATCCGTGACCTCGGAGGCACATGATAGAGGTTGTGGGACGGCTCTCTGACGTCAAAAAGTCTCTATTAAGTGCTGCTGTTTACTCAGCTGACTGCCAAAAGACGGAATGGGCAAATGGAAGCGAAGCAGGGGGAAAAAGACGAGGAAAGAAAACGGACAGACGTGGACAGGGGTGCAGAAATGCAAATTCACTGACAAATATAGCAAAGCGACCGAGCCAAATAGCCAGGCCAGAAAGCAAAGGAGGTGGGAGGACCAGAAGATGAAAGAGAAAGTGGCTGGGATTCAATTGACCCTCTTAGGGACGAGAATGTGACTGAACTTAGTGCTTCTGCTTTGATCATGAGAGATGGCGCAAATCTCTGCAATATGGGGTATGAAAACGTAAGATGATGTCGCAGAGGAGGTGGCGAGAGAAGGTGGTAGAGGGAAGTCAGAAACCAGCACATGAGGCTCAGGGGGCAGGGAGGGAGGGAGGATGTGGGAGGAAATGGGGTTAATGTTGCCGTACTAATCAAAAAAGGAGGGGGGACATGAAGGGCAATCCGAGGAAAAAGAGGCAGTGATGTCCTGCTCGAGCAAAATGCTGTCATTTTACTTACCATACTGTAAATTATACTCGCGCTCTGCACGAGCTAAAATAATGAGGAGCTTATATGAGGTTCCAAGGAAACACATACTGAGTTAATTAATAAACAAAAGAACACTGCTGGATAAGATTTTTACAGCTTCAAAATGCTAAAAGGACAGAGTTCAAACCATATTGTTTTAAGTGGAACAACTGGAAATTACAAAATGCAGAAAGTAAAGCCAGATTTTTGTTCTTGGCTGACGAACTGGCTCCAAAACGCCGGTGCCAAAATTTTTATGCTTGTGGAAAAACATCAACACTTGTATTAATTATCCAATGCGATCCGAGCAAAGTACATCATGGCGATACAGGCTTAAAGTTGGCGAGTCAAATGATGATTAATCAAGTTAACGAGGAGAATAAAGCTGGCTAGTTTTGCACTTGAAGAGGCACTCTAGTGTCCTTGGCAGGATTCATTTAAATTGCCTACAGGAAACAATGCATGTCCGACAGTACTGTTCAGAAGTCACTGATAGACGCCTCGCCAGTCAGTAACAGCACAGCAGTAATATTACTACTGCTATACTCCTTTGCTTTTCTCCTGTTGCAGCTTTTATTTTGAAGGAGTATCCAAATAGTGCCAATATTCTTAAAAATCCAGCTGAAGCTTGTTTGTGGTTAAAACATATGTTGTCACCTGTCACCTGCCACACAAATTTAAAAATTTTCAGTCTCACATGAATAAGAAGTTTGAGGTTGTAGCACCATGTCAAAGTTCACAGCCTGCTCTGTGCTTTATTATTGGACCGATGCGTTTCGACCTGTGGCCTTCATCGCGGTCATCATAAAAGATATTACAGGCAACAGTTCAAATAGCATTTATATAGAATAACAACCAATCATAGCCATCCAACACATATATATATCCACCAATGAGGATGGGCTGGGCCCAAAGTCATGCGGTTTAAAGCCAATCATGATCTATGGAAATGGGGTGTGGCACCCAATTTGGCACCTGTACGGAGTTCAGGTTTCTCTCATTTGATGTCATATATAGCCAACTCTTAATGTTTAATGGAGTTTTATCCTCTTAAGACTTTTTGCTCCTCTCTGTGCACCTTGGAAGCAGGTGAAGTTGTGCCAGAAACCTCTTGTATTTTCCAATGGAGAGAAGGCAGGTAAATATATCGGAGGCTGGGCATGACCAGGAAGGACAGGACTGGAAATGAGTACATCTGAGGTGCAGCTCAGGTTAAGCTGTTTGAAGAGAAAAGTCATGTGCAGAGGAGGGACAGTGGCTTTATCAGGCAAAGGATGGAGCTGCCAGGCAGGAGAAAAAGAGAAAAACTACAGCGAAGGTTCATGGATGTAGCGAAGGGGGACATGCAGAGGGTTAGTGTGGGATGAAGGTAGCTGATCCACTGTGGGGACCCCTAAAAGGAGCAGTTGAAAGACTTCTTATAAAACTATATTGTTTTATAAAAAATGTTGTGTACATTTGGTTCTTGTTGTTTTTAAAAAAAAATAGTTTTTTCTGTATTTTGAGTAACTCGTCTGCTGCTCGAGCTGCGATTTCTTTGTTTAGCTTATGTCACTGTGGGTTTCCCTGTATCCATTCACAAAGGTTTGCTCCACTAGTATGTAAAATGTACCATTGGATGCTCCTTTGTAATTTCCCCAAGAGTTCACCACAGCAGATTAATCCGCACTGGTAATTTGGCAGAGGTTTTAAACTGGATGCCCTTCCTGACGCAACCTTCCATGGTGAAAGGGGCTTGTGTTCATAAGTTGAATTGTGCACCACTGAAAGTAGCTTCTTTTCAACGCTCTGTGTTTTTTAGTAATTTTTAGGGCTGTCAAACGATTAAAATTTTTAATCAGATTAATCACGGGGCCTCTGTAGATTATTTTAGATTAATCACGATTAAAACCCATTCATTAATTGTGCTTCATTTTTTGGGAGCAAAAAAGACTTACGACAGAAGGTGATATATACACTTAGAAAGTTTTATTTAAACTAAAGGACAGATAGGGTGTCCACATTGCAAAATAAAAATAATTTTAAAAAACATACATTTTTTTTTAGAGATTTACTGAGGCCATGACGTTGTGTGAGAGTGGTTTGGTGCATGCCGGTCATCACAGTCGCCAAAGTACTTGAAGAGCAATCCCTGACTAATGTGTGCTTCGCGTTCATGTCATACTTTAAGCTTGAAGTGCTTCCGTCCTGGGTTTTTTTTTGTTCTCAAACGTCCCATCGAGAGGACCGAGATGATCCATCTTGATCGAGTTGATTCTGCCAACAGATAGCGCCGGGGGACCAACCCACGCTAGTGAGTGGAATTGTGGGATTTTGAGTCATTGCAAATGAATTAATCTGGATCAATGTGTTAATTTTGACAGCCCTGAGAATTTTACAACATTTTTATATAATGTCGCTATGTTTTGGGGTTAAATAAAGCCCACTTTTTGAGCAGTGCACCAATGTCTGTGTGTCGAGAGCTCAGTCCCAAACACACCAGGGTAACCTTTCAAGACAGCTGACCTCTTTTAACATTAAAAGCTGCGCTAATTAATATTCATGTATCAGGCAGAAGTTATTTATCCAGTTGTTTCGAACACTCGTCGGTTGAACCCGATCTCTCTGCAGTAGCACAGTCTGTGATCAAACGCTACTAGTAGATGAGTTCTTCTTCTGATGTTGGAATCCACGCAGCACTTTAAGCACTGCGAATGAATTAATAGCAAGGAAAGTAAAAAAGGGAAGACGTGAACATGGATATTCCCTTTAAAGCTTCGGAACAAAGCATGTTCTTAGTGCTGTGTCATCTGCTTTTGGCCTTCTTTGCATAATCCTTGCAGGCTGCCATCTGTAGTTTTAACATGGTTCTCACGCCACACAGGGACCTTTTTGGGGGTTTTCCCCGTCTCCCTGACACAGGGCACTGCCTCCCTCTACTATATCCCTCCACGCCGGGAGAGTATGTTTGGAGGTGGACCCAAGGTCCTGCGGGTCGTGCGGCAAAATCCGTCATTATGAAGTGAGCTATCACTCATGTCCCACCTCCTCCACGATTCATCATGTACCTATCTGGCATTCTCTTCTGGTCAAGTTAATGCATTTCTGTCTTTAGTGTCTTCTTTTTTTTTTTTACCCTCCTCTCCTCCCCCTGCCCTCTCTTCTCCCAGTGCCCCAGCCCTTCAGCCTCCATGTCTATCTATATAAGCACATCAAAACAAACTATAACTCAAGATGGACCACCGCAGCCTCCCACCAGTTCCCATAAAAGACGCGGGCAACGGAGAAGAGAGAAGAAGGCAAGGACGGGGATGGGGAGGGAGTGGGAGGTTTGGGAGGGAACAAATCGCCAGATAACACTGACATAATGAGAGAAAATGAGAGAGATGACAGCAGAGCGGATGCAGGAGGTGGACAGGGAGGGGAACTGAGGGAGAGCTAAAAAAGAAACAGGAGAGGTGAGATGAGCTGCAGAGTCGTGTAAAAATGAGGAAACGAAGCACATCAAATAGATGTGGAGCTGTAAGAAAGGAGGGAGAGGAGGAGATGCAAGGTGAGAGATTAAAGAAAAAGATAAGTGACTGATTCAGGTGGGAGCTGATTAGTGGGCTGGAACTGAGGAGAAATTGCTGCACAGCCAGGGAAGAAAAGAAAGGGAATGAAAGGGTGGATGAGGGGAAGGAAGGAGCACTGAAAGGAGAAAAAAAAAAAAGAGGATCCAGCATGGCCAGGGGATGTGAAGAAAGCGAGATGAAAGAGTAAAGCGAGGAAGAGTTGGAGGGAGGGGAGGATGAATACATTCAGTGTGGTCTCGTGGCAATTTGTGAAATAGTGATGAAATGTGATCTATTTGTTCGTCCACACGGACACACAGTTCCCTTTTTGTTGTGACACTCAGCTTGACTTTGAACCTAACGCATCGCAATTGGAAGTATGTTTTGTGCCGGCACCATATAAATATATATATTTTTGAGACTGTTCTTGTGACGGGACTCGTCACCCGCGCAGTCGTTTTTTTTACTCACGCCATGAACTTTTGTTGCTTCAAAAATGAGCACGCATACACACACGGGGAGAAAATGCTCTGGTTAAGAAAGCAGCGTGATCCGACGCAGAGCTAACCTCAGACGAAGCACAGCCACCCCCACCAGTCAACCAGGAAGTGTATCAAGGCACAGGATGCAACAACAGCCAAGGCTCGACAACTCTGGCTCTCAGTATCACAAGACGTGGACAAAATTACAAAGCTCAATTTTGCACTCGTGATGAAGTCCTTTTGCTACTGTTTATCTTTAAATGATTTACTTGGGATTTCATCATATTTAATTGGTAAATCCATGTACATTTACAATTTTAAAGACAGTGTTCCTGGAGCACCTTGTCAGTGATGGGTGCAAGAAAGAGCAGAAGCCAATGCATCATGACAGTTCACACTGTGCTCTCCAGAGCCTGGTTGATAAATCAATTAGTAACTATTATCCACAGTCCTATCTCAACTATGCCCCTATAATTTTATGTTATTAACATACATTATATATTACACCTACAGAAGTATTCTAAATTTAGTCCTTCCCCTTTGCAGCTATAACAATTTCCATTTCCAGTTTGTTTGCATCATCCAGAAGAGAAGAGCATTGACTAATGTTGGACGAGATGGGCCTGGGTTCTAGATCATCCAAAGTGTTTTTGATGGGGTTGAGGTCAGGGCTCTGTGCCGGCCAGTTAATTTCTTCCACAGCTAACTCATCCAACCGTGACTTTATAGATCTTGCTTTTTGCACTGGGGCACAGTCATGCTGGAACAGAAAAGGACCTTCTCCAAACTGTTCCCACAAAGTCGGAAGCACAGAATTGTCAAAAATGCCTTGGTAAGCTGAAGCATTCGTATTTCCCACCACTGGAACTAAAGGACCCACATCAACTGCAGGAAAACAACCCAGCATTATCCCTCCTCCACCGCATTTTACAGTTGGAACAATGCAGTCAGGGAGATAACGTTCTCTTGGCATTTGCCAAACCCAGACCCGTCCATCAGACTGTCAAGATAGTGAAATCTGATTCATCACTTCACAGAACATGATTCCACTACCCCAGGGTCCAGTGGTGGCTTTATATCATTCACTCTCATGCGAGCGGTGATATAAGCCTCTGATGCAGCTGCACAGCCATGGAAATCCATGCCGTGAAGCTCTCAGTGCACAGATTTTGTGCTGAAGTTAATGCCAGAGGAAGTTAGGAACTCTGCAGTTATTGCGTCAGAAAAGCATTATTTTTGTTTTGTTGGTTTTTACGTACTATGTGCCTCAGCACTCAGCAACCCCACTCTGTCACTTTACACGCTCTGCCACTTAGTAGCTGAGTTGTTGTGGCTCCTATACACTTCTGTTTTGTAACAGTATCACTTACAGTTGATTGCGGAATATCTAGGAGGGAAGAAATTTCAAAAACACTTGTTGCAACAGTGGCATCCCATTACAGTACTACTTGTGAATTCAGGTCAGTCTTCAGAATGACCCATTCTTTCACAAATATTTGTAAAGGCAGACTGCATGTCTAAATGTCTGATTTTATACACCTGTAGCAATGAGACTGAATGGAAACACCTGAATTCTATGATTAGGAGGTGCAGCCCAACACTTTTATCCATATAGTGCATATGCATGTGTAAGCGTATAGACCTGATACATGGACATCAGAATGTTTTACATCACTAAAATCAGTATTGATATTTGGCCCCAAAATTCAAGATTGGCCAGACTATCATAGTATGTGTAATTCTAAATATATTATGATTTCCAAATGAAAATAAGGCTGTAGCTATATGGCTACTAAGAGCTTTGTATTTGCTTTCCTGACTTCTTTTGAAATACAGTACACATACTCTATGAAAAAAGAGTCATAGTTACTCCTACTGGTCAAGCTCGTGCTGTAAGCTGCCTAATACAACAGGATAGCTTCTTTCTGTCCACTTTAGCAATGCAGCTAATGCAGATGGTTTACTGTAAACTTTTTTTTTTAACTCTACTTTGATTCTTAGATGATCCTCAAATATATCCTCTGGTGCCATAGGGAGATTTTATTTATAGCCATACAGCATCAACATCAGGACAAAAATTTTGCTTTATCCTAATGAACGATATTAACCGCTTGCTGACATCAGACTTTGCTAGAATGAAGAACTAGTATGATTTATAACACATAACCTTTCAAATTCTGTATCCAGTTCTCCAGCCGACCAAACGACAACACACAGTCACCATAGAGACTTTGTGTACACACAAATATTGTCTTATAGAGGTTAATACAGTATAAAGCAGTGTTACACAACAACCTGCAGAAAACCTATAAAGGTTATCAACTCCCAGCCTCAGCAAATCATAATCCTGGGCACTTTACTAGCGGCTCCTATCAGATTATGAAACTGCAGCCAACACCACAACAGGAGTCTCATGCTAGCGGAGAGGCGAGGAATGCAAAACGAGTCAGTCCAGGCCGTGAATGAAGTTGAAATGAGGCTGATTAGATCCCCTCTGCTTCGCTCTGCCCTCTAGCCAAGGAAACACCAAAATGACTTGTTATTCTTGTGCTGGTGCCAGAAACCGCTCAGTGTCTCTTATTTTGGACTTTCACATATCGCAGCGGGGTCTCAGATTGGCTCGAAATGTGTGCGTCAATCAGACATAGACAAGCAAGCTAATACTGTACAAAGAAAGAGATGTCCATACATACTTTATCAGAAGAATGTTCTGGGCTTAGAGGTATTTCCTGATATCAGGATATGATTCAATCAGATTGTGTGTGCGTGCGTGTGTGTGTGTGTGTGTGCCTGAAAAGAGGCCCGAAGAGAAGAGGAGAGAGAACATAAAAAAGAAGAAGAAGGAGAAGAGGCCTATTTAGGGTAAGAGGCTGGCAGAGGCCTCGTTTAAAGAAAGCAAGCAGGTTTTACAACCAGCCAAGGAATGTAGACATGAATCGGCTTTTATTGTTTTACACAGAGCAGTGGTGAGCTACCAGCAACAAACACCTCTATCTCACCACATTTAAAGCTTTCTGCTCTCTTTTAGCATTTTTTTTTTAGCAAGCTACAACCTTTGGTTCCATTGGCCCCCATACACCTGTACACTTTATACTGATATTCTTGCACGAGGCTGTCTCTTAACAAAGCAACAAATTTTTGGCCAAAGTGATAGCATCAGTCACGTTTTTTTTAAGTAAAGGTAGAGTTATCTTCCTGTACAGAGAAGTCAAAGAAGGTCACTGTGGATGAAATGGGTGACCATTGCTTTAATTACCCACGACAGACCATATCTTGACTGTATTAGTTATAGTGTTTCCTCTGGCTGTTATGAGATAGTCTGCCACTTCATGCTAACTTAGCCAATGATATAACCTAGCCCTTCAGCTAATAGTGTAGCTGTAGCCACTTCCAAAGTAGCTGCCTGATTTGTGGTGTCCACTAGAGAGACATGTCTGTCTGTTAAAGCAGCATGCTAGTCTTACTTTAGCCTCCCGGCGTGGTTGTCATATGCGACCGCCATCAGACTCCAGTGTGAACAGTCTACGGCCCTGAAGGGATGTGCATGTGCAGAAGAAGTTGTGAAGTCACAAACAGCACGCTGTTTTACAGCAGTAAATATGCTACACGTGTGTATCAGTTTTAAAGTTGTTGTGCAATCGTAACCAACTAAATTATGGCCAAGTGATAAAGGGAACAAGAAGATTGAGGAAAAAGGAGAGAGCACAAAGTTTAATTATGGCCTCTTGTTCAGCAGTGGCACGTTCTTTCCACTGACTACGCTGTCTGCCATGATTGTTTTGTCCATTGTTTACATTTGATCTTGTTGCGTCTCACCTCCTCCGGTGCAAAATTATGACGTCTGTCTCACTTCAGTGACATAAAAGTCAAATGAAATGCAACATGGCCGTTCAGACTGAGGTCACTTTAAATAACATCAGATTATATAATATTGGACAGGCTGTTTTAATATTGTGGCAGAAGAGTTATGTTTCATGCCGTGTTAAAAAAACTGGTTGCCATGTTCCATAATAACATCCCATCCATACCTGAGCAAGTCGCTAATTGCAAAAATGTTCCTTTTTCCATCAAACTGATTGAGAGTGTGAGTGCTGGAGCATTTTTCTGTCTTTCTAAAGTAACTGGCTTCTTGTAGAATCCCCAGGCAAGTTAACAGCTTGAAATAATTAACTGATATGGAATATTAAAATTTTATTCAGCCTAACAAGCGTCACACTGAGCTATTTGTGATTCTCCAAAAATATTAATATATATTATTCTAATACATGTTTGAATGAAGCAAAAAGAAAAAGTCTTTTAGGGAAAGTGTGTCAAATGATCCTGCAATACCAAGTGCTGATCCTGAGATGGAAAATTTCAAATAATTTGCATAATTGGCATAGATGTGCATGCAGTAATGACTAGTGTTGCTCATTGCAACATAACAATTATATTGTTACCACTCTCATAAACAGGGTGAATATCAGTCTGTCTCCAGATAGAAAAATTATTACACTGAGTTCAGGTGCGTTAATGGTGTGACTGTGTGTTTTTGAACTTCTATGTAAAGAGTGTAAAGAGTGTATCCTTATTACACACTCCCCTTTATGACATATACAGGGCCTTCATCTTCACTGGTGTGTGTTCATAGTATGCATGCATGCATGTGTCTGTGTGTTTGTGTGCAGGTAAGTGTGATGAACGACCATGTCTCAGCAGCAGCATTGAACACCGAGCCAGTAGAGTCTGCAAAGGGTCGACCAAGGCCGTCTGCTGGGGATGCTCGCGCTCTCTCTTTCTCTACACCCAAATACATATAGTAGAATGTCAGCAATGATGAAGCGAGGCTACACAATGCAGAGTTCCCTCAGGTGTACTTAGTAAGGCAAACCCAGCCTCGCCGGCAAACTCTGTCATTTTGCAAGAGAGGAAGGGTATAAAGACAAGATGCATATACAATGCACGCTCCCCTGGCAAAATAGCTGAATTAGGAACTAATCCATATGGAATAGGCCTGGCCAGTTTCTCAGTGGAGCAGCAGGGCTGTGTCAGACTTTCAGTGTCAGTAAATTATGGCATCCCCACATACAGGCAATCCTCTTCCCACTCCACATACCCTCACACACAATATGTGGATATTACAGAGCTTTGTACTGGCCCGATGTCTCAATTGAATTTGAACAGAGTATTTGAGTGGGCGCGCCTACTGGGTTAACGCAGCCGGTGTGATCATCTCTATAAAATCTGATTTTTTTTTGGCTGTGTGCTAGTCTGTAGCATTCAGGTATGTGTCACACAATGTCACAATGTTCGGATAATTTGATGAAACCCAAACACAGCATGTCAGCACAAACACCTCATACCAATTGTCAAGCAAGGTGGTGGTGGAGGGGTCAGGATTTGGGCTTAGACCTGGACACTATGCAGTCACTGAGTTGACCATGGACTCCCCTGCGTACAGAAGTATTCTAGAGTCAAAAGTGAGGCCGTCTGACCGACTGCTAAGGCTTTGCCGAAGCTGGGTCCTACACCAGGACGATGATCCCAAGCACACCAATAAATTTACAACAGAATGGCTGAAAATGAAATAAAAGAACTGCAGTGGTGTAGTCAAAGTCCAGATCTCAACACGACTGAAATGCTCCGAGAGGACCTGCGCATAAACAAACTGCAGCACGTTGTGAAGAAGAGTTGGCCAAAATTCCACCATAACAATGTGACCGATAAAGTCATTAAAAAAAAAAGATTATTTTGGGTTATTGCTGTTAAAGGTGGCTCTGGTGTGAAATTGGTGTGCTGTTTCTTGTTCAGCATTCAGTTGTACATGTTTGGTAAACTGAAATTAAAACGACATCAACGTCCGACTGTTCACAGTCGTACCGTGGCCAGTTTTGACCTGGGATGCGACGTCGTGGTTTCCGTCCTATCTCTGGGTATCCAGCAAACACTAGCCTTAGCTGATAACTCCCCAGTGCTAACCTCTTTCCAAAACAGGGTTACTTTTGGGTACAAAAAAGAATACTTAAATAAAATAGAAGCACTTGGAGATCACAAACCTCCACCAAGGTCAGGCTTACCCTTACGGTTTGCCTTACCCTGCAGTGGTAAAAAAAACAAACAAACAAACAAACAAAAAAACAAAAGTGATAAAATAAAAATAAATAAAAATTTAAAAAATTCCAGGATCCGGACTGTGAGCCACATAAGCTCTTTAATTTTATTATTTGTAAACTGCACCACACCCTAACCCTAAAAAAATATTTAAATCCATTCCAAACTTTGTGTGTTATACTGCACACACGCAAACCGACAAACAAACCAATGCCGGTGAAAATCTGACCTCTTTGGAAGAGGCAATAAAGATGATGACAATAAAAATGTCTGATTCAAGTTTTCAACCACAAATCAATGAGTGACGTCACAGTGGCTGTGCTCAGGTTTTATACGGCATTTGTGATGAAAATTTATTTTCAGCCTCTATGAAGTCTGGACCTCTGATGAACACACACGAGTTCAGCTCAAGAACATACACCACCCCTCAAAAGTTTGGGATCACTGCAAAAGTTGTCTTGTTTTCCATGAAAACACACTTGAAATTAATCTGAAAAGGAAGTACGGCAAATGAAGAGGACATGCTGACAATGTCAGTGTTTGCCTCTTCATTGTTGATGCCGGCACTGGTGTGTGTTGGGTACTACTTAGCAGCTGACGACCTGGGAGGCATCTTTGTCTTACACTAAACACTCTCAGATATTTGCCGTCTTGCACAGTTGTGCATCAGGGCCTCCCACTCCTTTTTCTGTTCATGTTAGAGCCAGCTTGTGCTGGTCTCTAAAGGGAGTAGTAAACAGCATGGTAAGAAATTTTAAGTTTCCTTGCAATTTCTCACAATTTCTCTCTTATAATTGAATCCTTCCTTTCTAAGCACAACAAAGATTGATGGGTCTCTAAACAAAGTTCTTCCTTTCTGGCCATTTTGAGCCTGTAAACAAACAAACAACTGCTGATGCTTCAGATACTAAACTAACCTAAAAAATGACATGCTAGTTGGCTAGTTTTCAGCTGTGCAACACAATTGCAAAAAGTTTTCTATAGAATAATTTGCCTTATAAAATGATTTACTTGGATTAGCAGCCATACTAGGGATTGATGCAGTGGACTGGCAGTTGCTGATAATAGGCCTCTATGCAAAAATGTGGACCATTCTTTAAAAATCATCTGATTAATTTTAATTGTTTTTGAATTGGAAGAAATTCTTTGCGAAATGGATAAAATTGTTTGTGAATTCCATTAAAATGTGTTTTTTCTTTGGAAAACAATTATATTTGCAAGTGATTCCAAACCTTAAAGCAATAGTGTACACTAACTGAAGTATTCAGACTTTGCAATACAGTTTAAATTATTCTCAAGATTTTCTTACCAGTGAAATTTGTTTTTGGTTCTTAAGGCATTTAAAACATACATTATAACAACAAGTGTAGTATCTTTCTAGCAGGGCTAGGTATCACTTGTATCGAGTGTTGTAACGATGTCTGCGTTTCAGAATGTGTCACAACAAATTCTGGACACATTTTGGTTGGTTTACCCAAAAAGTAATGAGCTTTGGTTCTCTGTCTGCAAATATTTTCCCAGTAATAATGTACTGCAGATACTTTCTACCAAAGTAAAGGTCACACCAAATTAAAATTCATTCACTTCTATTACAACCTTTAAGACAGATATTTCAAAACCTTGGTAAATTAAAGCCATATTATTTCAATAGCTAGACACCACTTTTTAATGTAGCTGAACCAACCATCTAACCAACGGGAGATAAGTTGCAGGGTTTGTTGTTATATAAGTATAATAATTATAGTATACCATGGAAAATTTTTTGAAAGCCTACACACACATACATAAGATCACAGCTCCTTCTTCTCACGCCTTACTTCAATGTCAAAAAATGCGACCGTGCTGGCCTGTTGCTAATCTTTGGCTTTTTTAAACCGCATTTCAGAAAACAGCAGCAGTCAGGCTGTGTTCCCCTCAAAGACTAATTTGTTAAAATCACTGTGTAGCCAAGCATTTAACACAAATCCTCCCGTTCATTTAACACAAAGCTCTTCCCATCCATCTCTACCTTCTTTTTGTCTGTCTCTCATGAACCATAATTTATGCCAAAACAGATGCTGCTATGTCTGCTGCTCTGTGTGTGTGTGTGTGTGTGTGTGTCTGTGTGTGCCTGTGGGAGGTGGAAGTAAGCAGTGCAAATAATAAGCATAATCACTAATACAGGAAAATAAGAAAACTCCTGACGCACATGCCAAAAAAAGGCAGTCCAG
Organism: Etroplus canarensis; assembly: GCA_015106775.1. Taxonomy (NCBI): domain Eukaryota; kingdom Metazoa; phylum Chordata; class Actinopteri; order Cichliformes; family Cichlidae; genus Etroplus; species Etroplus canarensis. The sequence goes on from VUQH01023717.1 coordinate 36,111, forward strand.
TCCCAAACACACGCATACACACGCATCCTACCAAGCATGTATTCAATCATTCCTGAGCTTGCATGACAATGATGCATATTTCATGAATCTTGTGCAACCCCTCCATCGCACACAACACATATCATCCACCCACACATATTCTCTAATATTCCTCAACCTCATTGTCGGTGATGTTGCTGACACAGGCCTCTGTTGGGGTTAAAGGCCTTTCGTTGTTGCTGAATGGGCTCCTGCAGGACACAAACGTGCACGATCACATGTAACGCACATGTGCGTGCAAACCAATTAGCATCAGCTGAAGGTGCAGATGGATGTGCACTTCCCATACCTGCTATAATCTCACACTTAATACTTCAGTCGTTGCCTGGATGTGTACAAGAGAAGACAAACAGCAGGCTTTGATCAGAAGCTCTAGCTTGATTCCTGCATGTGTGTGTATGTATATCTGCGTGTGCACACGTGCTGGCGTGGGTGTGTGCATGTGTTCGTCTGCTGGGCAAAAGTCTTTCATGTTGTTCAGCTGTCTGCACAGCAGCACAGCAGCTGAGATAAATATAGTGGGCAGAGAAGCATCACGTATGCGGGGGGGGAAAAATACGAAGATCGTAAACTTCACGACAATAGCACACAATTCAAAAGTCCAAGCGCGCGTCAGATGGACACAGTCCCACTTACACAATGTGAGCTTCAATTAATAAGTCGATATATATTCAGAAATGTGATTGCCTTTGAATTTTATTGACTGAAAACCAATTTTAAAGGTTATCAGCTCATCGAACGGCCATCATTGTAGGCTTGTAGGTGCCCTCCTCCACCTACGAGCGGGCTCAGTAGCAGTTGGGGCCTCGTTTGGCGGTGGTTGTTCCATCTTGGTGAATAGAAGTAAAAGGCAGTGTGTTCCCAGTTTAAAACAGCATCAGACTGGGATTGGGAGGCAGTTCAGAGGCTGGGTCAACACTTTGAGCTCTTGGTCACGTTCCTCGAGCCCTGCTTGAATTTTTTTTAAAATTCGGAGCCTTTTCCCTTCTTTTAAAACCAGTCATCTGGGAACAAAATAAATTACTCAGAGACAATATATGCAGCCAAGTTGTGAATGAATAAGCACAGTTGCTATAGCTAATAATAACACATGACAGTCAATAAAACCTATGTTCGATGCTTAGAAATGAGAAGCTGCTTTTCTCTCCCACTGTGTGAAACTGATGACCACCTGTTTCAAAAAGTTTTCTGAGCGATAACTGGGCCACCATCACACTACAAAAATTGTCAGTGATGGCTGGCCAGACCTTATAGCTGTTTTTATATCAACTCATGAATATAAATAATCCCAAATCATTTATCTGGATCCACATCGCGGGGGCAGCAGTCTAAGTGGAGACACCCAGAACTCCCTTGCCCCAGCCACTTCCTCCAACTCTCCTGGGGGGACACTGAGGCATTTTCAATCCAGCTGAGAAATGTAATCTCTCCCGTGTGTCTTGGGTCTGCCCTGGGCTTCCTCCAGGTGTAGCATTCCCGAAACTCCTCACCTACCAGGCACCCAGGAGGCATCCTGGTCAGATGCCCGAAACACCTCAGATTGCTCCTTGTGACGCGGAGGAGTAGCAGTTCTACTCTGAGCCCCTCCTGAATAACTGAGCTCCTCTCATCCTACCCCTAAGAGAGAGCCAGACACCCTTCAGAGGAAGCTCATTTCTGCCACTTGTATCCACGATCTCCCCTCCATGAATCACCACCTCATCATGCCTGAGTGAACACAGGGGCATATTAGTCTTGGGTGAGGGGCCAGACAGAAAGCGGTTCAGAAAAGCCCTATGAAGACAGAATGAATAAGAGACCAAGTTACCCTGCCTACAACATGATTACCGGTGCCACTCTGGAGCCAGGACTGGAGTAAAGTCTCAAGCCGAAAGGAGGGTCTTAGCCCATGGAGCAAAGGGTGACCCAGCCGGAAAGAGTCACAATGGCCCATCCTGTGGGGCCCATGATTTGCAGGGGGTGCTATAGGTTCAGTGCACTGTGTTTCATGCAGCAGTCAGGGTTGGAGGCCCTGGCAATACAATCCATGGTTGCAGGTACAATCATCCCAAACCTTTTTTTTTTTAATATTCTCCTGCAGCCTGGCAGAATGTTGATATTTTATCTCATATCAGTTTTTATCCCCTGCATCTGTGATTGGGATTACATTGCTCTGTCATTGCCTTGCTTTAAAATTAATTGTACTGCTGCTGGCAACCAAATCTCCCCAAAGGGAACAACTTAGTTTCATCCTAATCTTATCTCTTATGACTTGGATCACTTTAGTTCATTTCAGCTTCTCTGGGCTAAATCTTGTTTCCCACAGTGTTCCCCAGACGGGGCTTCCCTCTCTTCCTAAACATTTTTCTCAAACTTAAACTGCATTTTTCTTCCCCTTTCCCCTTGCTGCTCATCCAAGCTCCTTCCTGCCTCTCCACGTGGGTGCATGCTGTGCCCGCAAAAACCTGACAGATACAGGAGAGCTAGACCACTGAGCATGCACTTCTGTGAATTTCACACACGCCTGGACACCCATGCAGTGTATTTCACTGAGAGAAATCTGGTGTTAGGTGGGTGGACGGATGAGAAGAGCTGAAGAATACAGATGGGTAGGGAAGGAAAGAGAGGGAGAAAACGAAGCTGAAGGTGAGGAGACTAGTGGAAACAGTTAGGGCAGAAAGCGAGAGAGGAAAATGAGAAGGGTGTTGAAGTGTCAGGTCAAAGGAAGAAAAGGATACCTGTCCTCCCAATATCCAACCAATCCACCCTCCAGCTTTTCCAGACAGCTATTAAACACACAGCTGAACGCCTCAGCCCTCCAAGGCGAAACAATGGCTGCGTCCTCGGCATAGGAAAACAAACAAAAGAAGTACCATGAAGAAGGAAGGGAAAAACATTGGAAGAAGCTCCCAGTATATAAAAAAAACTCTCATCACCATAGCAACTCTGGCTGAGGAGAGAAGGTAGCATACCGTAAGGATGGAAAACAAAAGCTACTGGAAAAGAAACGAGTGGAGGGAAGGAGAGGAAAATAAAAGTGCCCCAAATGTGGGGAAGAATAGATTGATTGATAATTGAGAGAGGGAGAGAAATTATTGCTTGGAATCAAGAGGCAAAAGGCTGAAGGGGTCAAGCTTGAAGCGACGCTGAAAGGTGACAGAATTAACAATATGTGCGCATGCAGTTTATTTCAAGCAAGCTATGAGTCAATCACTATGCTGACAGCTATGGGCGGGGGGGGTTTGGGTCAACCTATAATAGCCACATCAACTAGGGCATGGGCACAGTACTGATGGAGTGACCTGTGGTGCCTGGGACCAGTTTGCAAAGGATCCTTTGGGTCCTGTGGGGTGCAAGATTGGGTGTTGGTGTGCTTGGTCTGAAACATTGTTTAAGTAGGCGGTATATGTCAAAGTATCATCCATACGCATTGCAAGCTTTCCAAAGAGAATATTGCATTGTAATGAGATGATCAATGTTATTTACTTCATCTGTTACCTGTGGTTTTATTGATGTGGCTAACAGTGTGTATGAGGATCATGTGAGCATGGAAGTGTTAAGAGATGTGTGTGGTAGCATTAGAGAGTTCCTCTGTGTGAGAACAGTTAAAGCTAAAAGGATAAAGTAAATGTGTGCCAACATTACACATCAAAGCCTGCTCAGGGATGTTGAGGAGTAAAACTCAATATGTTGCAAAAAGCCTTTTGTGCAAATCTGACTGCCTCAAGGGAGGAAATGAAAAAATTTGGGGGTGTGGCTTTAGAAAAAAAGTAAGCCAACCAGAACTCCAGCCCTCTCTTTATCTCTGCTTGAGGTTAACCCCTTGAGGTCTGAGTCGTCATCAGTGACAACCCCAACCCTAACCCAAACCCTAGGCAATCAGAACATGGCTTTTTTGTTTTTTATTAAATTGTTCTGCCAAGTCTTGGCAATTGGGGAACAAAGAATATAATCATTCTAACTGAAACACACCAGAAACTGTTTACATTTTGTCTAAAACTGTTAGTTTTGCCCTTCAACAAAATATAGGGTTAGAGTAGGGCTAAGGGTATCACCTATGGTCACTTAAACCTAAGAGAGCTTAGCTGCACACTTGAGTCTTCAATTGAACTGTTTGTGGTCAAGTTTTCTTGGGAATAATGTAGGTACAACTAAAGGCGAATGTACGGTACTGCATTGGGAGCACGTTAGCCACGCGGAGGGAGCTACGGACAGGTCAACTACATGTTGTAGCCATTTACTGCCACCAGAGGGCAGCGTCACAAATAACCAGCCTGTGGGCTACTCTTGCTTGCTGTTATTGGTCCTTCAGCCAGCCGCAGCGAAGACTGGAGTTAGAACAAAGAGTTTAAGTGTTTCATGCTGATTTTTTTAATCTGTGATGTTTTTTCGAGCTACTTCCTCTAATTGGGAACTCCGCCTTTGCCCCCTGCCTGTCCCAGACTACTTTCCAACCAATCAGCGTTCAAACCTATGCACTGCGTCATCCACTACGCATAGTTGGCTTTTTGGAGGACTGCACGTCTGCGCATCTGCATTGGTGGCATTCCCCTCCGCGCTGGCTCCACGTAGGCAAATGCCAATGCAGACCAACAGGTGCACCATAAATCCTGCATAAGATGATGTTGTTAGAGTATGATGCCAAACTGATAATCTTTCCTGTCATTGTGAGATATGGACAGAAAAAAGACAAGGCGACACCTTTGGCCACTAAACAGAAATAATGGTGAAACCCATAAAGAGACTAAGCACATACTCAGTGAACTAGTTACATCAGGTAACTACAATTTTCTAGCTCTCACATGGATGAATTTCAACAGTGCAACTACCAATTCCTATTACCTATTGAGCATTAGCAGCATTTATAAAAGACTACCTTAAGCTACCGTTTTTTCTTTTTATTCAGTGTTTACATAAAACCTGCACTGATTTGGTATTAAAAAAAACAATTCTTGCGTCACCCCAGTATAACAAATGGTCTTAGTCTGGCTATCTCTATGATAACTGTCTGATCCTGCTTCTGATGTCAGATTATATGATAAGTTTTTACAGGACTCTATGCAATTCTGTGAAACCTGAAGTATACCTTTTAACTGCTTCCATAAGGATTAAGAAGGTAAATAGCAGCCAGGTGCTAGGATTAAAAGTCACTGGAGTAATTGGTTATCAGCAAATGTGGCTACTTCTATAAAAGCAGAAAATTTGGTAGTTTGCTGGTTTGGAGCATCCAGGTGTGTGTTGACACAATGTCAAGTAGGAAAAACTTAAGCAATCATGTTAGAGAAGCCACTGCTGCTGCCCATCAATCTGGGAAGGGTTATAAGGTCATTTCCAAACAACCTGAAGTGCATCATTCAACAGTGAGAATGATTACTCACAAGTGGAAAACTTTCAACCCAGTTGCTAGTCTTTCTTGGAGTAGATGTCCCAGCAAATTCATTCCAACGTCAGACTGTTCAATGATCTGAAAAACTGCAAAAAACCCAAGAGCTGCATCTCAGACTCTACAGGCCTCAATTAGCATGTTAAATGTTAAAGTTCGTGACAGTACAATTAGAAAAAGATGGAAGAAGTGCGGCTTGTTTGGAAGGGTTGCCGGGAGAAAGCTATTTTCTAAAATAAACAAATCTGCATCTAAACAAACCACTAGACGTCTGGAACAATTTCCTTTAGACAGACAAGACCAAAGCTGAGATGTTTGAGTATAACACCAATCAAATATAATGAAAATCAAACACACCAGTTCAACACAAATACCTCATACCACCTGTCATGCACGGAAGTGGAGGGGTCATGGTTTAGACATATTTTGGAGGCACAGGATCTGAGCACCTTGTAGTCATTTAGTTAACCATAAACTTCTCTGCGTATCAAACCATTCTACAGTCAAATGTGAGGCCATTTGTCCGACAGCTATAAAATGCAACAAGACAATGTTCCCAAGTACACCAGCAAATCTACAAAGGAATGGCGGGAAAAAAAAAAAAAAAAAAAAAAAATGTTGCAAAA
>VUQH01023719.1:0-11044 GCA_015106775.1 Etroplus canarensis
CAGGAGCAGCCGAAAGAAGAAGAAGAAGACTCTCACCTCCACCCTCCTACCTTTCCTTCTCTCTCTCTGCCTCCCCCTCTCCCCCTCCTTGGTCTTTGGCCAACAGTAGCATAGTTTCCACCGGCACCCTGTTGGCTAACGGCACTAGAGGCGGTCGTTGTTAACCCGGGCCACGACCGATCCAGTATGGAAGTCGTGTTATGAATCTGCATAGTTGATTTGGCACAGTTTTTATGCCGGATGCCCTTCCTGATGCAACCCTCACCATTTACCCGGGCTTGGGACCGGCACTAGGACTACACTGGCTTGTAAGTTAATTTATTTTGATTTTAAATGGCCTGTCAGCAGTTACCTCAGGCTGCAAATGTTTCACCTAAATATTAATATTCCTAGTTTTTGGCCCAATATAATGACTTTTACTGAGTTTTAGGCATTATTAGCACTGAAGTTAATAAATTTAGGTTGCTTTGTGTTTTAGTCTTTATTTCTCATACGTCAGTATACATATTTTATGTATTCTCCTGTATTTGTTTGTGTACTATTCTATGCAAATACCATTGATTGTACTGCTACCTGTCTTGACCAGGACACTCGCAAAAGGGATTTTATTTTCAATTGTCATATTATTTTGGTTAAAAGATTTAAATGAAATAAATACAATAAACATTAACACCTATTATTTAGACTTTAGAATCACTAATTAACCCAACGTTAATGTCTTTGAACTGTGGGAGAAAGCAGGAGTACCTGGAAGGAACTCACAAAGGCACATGAAGAACATGTATGTGGTGTATTCTAGGCTATATCTCTAAACAGACAAGATTTAAAAGTTTCATGACAGCGCTTAAATTTGGTCCAGAATGTGTGATTATAAATATAGCATCTCACCTTGATAAATTCCCTTTCAGATGGATTATCTCATCTTCTTTCTGCTGGATGAGCTTTTCAGACTCTGCCATCTGGATGTTTTTCTCCTCAATCTGTTGGCTACATCTCTGATTTTCAGCCTAAAATCAGCACAGGAAAGCAGAACATTATTTCAGTCTCTTTGTGAATTATGCTTATGAATGTAACATTATGATTACTTCAATTTGCAACATACAGCTGCACATACTGTACATGCATTTTGACACAGTATCATCCTCCAATGATTTCTGCAATGTGGACAACAGCAATAAAAGAAGTTTTATTTCTGTGTCTAAAGCCACTCTAAAGTAACGTTACGCAAATGTGTTGACCGCAACTTAAAACCTTCTTCAACATTAAACCAAACTAAGTTTCATGTGTTTTTTGTTACAATGATTAAACCTATATTTAAAAAGGAAGTGAAACTTTTGAGAATAAAAAAACTCTTGAGTGTTTTGGGCTGAACCAGGAAGCATTAACTTATGTTCTTCAATGGAATGAGAAACTGGAGCTCGCAGAGAAAACCCACACAAGCTCAAGAAGAGCACGCAAACTCCACACATAAGGGTCCTACCAAGGTATGAACTAAGGCCTCTCTTGCTGAGAGGCAGCAGTGCTAACTACTGAGCCACTGTGCTTCCAAGAGAAAAAGAGCAATTAAAGTACATTTTAAAGAGCTATCTTAAACTAATTAGGCAGCATTTAGCAGATGTTTTTTTACAATCTTTACAACCACAGGTCTGTTGGTATTTATATTATATCTATCTATCTATCTATCTATCTATATATATATAAAAAAACACTTAATGATTTTGCATAATTATTCTTGGAATATCTGCTCAAGTTCTGTCATAATACATGAGCATGACAAGCTAAAAATTTTAAACTGTACAGAGATCTGGACTTGGCCACTCACAACAATACTTGGTTTCAATGGTTAAAAACCATAATTTAGGTCTCATAAGACCTTAAAAATGGCAGCTGGTAGGTACACAGTTTAGGGCTTTACTTTCCTGGCCACCACAAAATTACCAAACTTTTGAAGCAGCAGGTTATTCTCTTACCTCTAGGTGTTTGAGGTTGTTCTCAAGGTTGACTGCTTTCTCCTGCTCAGTCTTGAGCTGCAATTTAACTTCCTCTAACTCCTGAATCGCGCTCTGAATAACAAAAAACATACATTTATAATTTATAAATTTATCCCACACGACTTGAAATGCAAGATTAAAAATTGTGATATCACAGAGAGCAGTAGTGTAGCAGAGAATAGAATGTGAAAACAATTAAGCAGAACGATTAAAGAAACCAGATTAAGAAATAGTAAGGAAGAAGATATCTAGTTGCACTCTAGTAGCCTAGTTGGCATAAATCTTCATATACACTCACCACTACTTCATTAGGTTCAACTGCTCATTAACGCAAATATCTCGTGCACCCATCACATGGTAGCAACGCTGCATTTAAAAAAGTAGGCGTCGTCAAGATGACCTGCTTAAGTTCAAACTAAGTATCAGAACGGGGAAGAAAGGTGATATATGTGACTTTGACCATGGCATGGTTGTTGGTGCCGGATGGGCTGGTCTCAGCATTTCAGAAACTGCTGATCTACTGGGATTTTTCCACCCAACCATCTCTTGGCTGAAAAAAGGAGAAACTATCCAGTGAGCAGTAGTTCTCTGAGGGAAAATGCTATGTTGATGCCAGAGAAAATGCCAGAGGAAAATGGCCAGACTGCTTCGCGCTCATAGGAAGGCAACAGTATTTCAAATAACTATTCGTTACAACCAAGGAATGCAGAAGAGCATCTCTGAAAAACACACTGAACCTTGAAAGTAATGGGCCACAGCAGCTGAAGACCACACCGGGTGCTACTCTCACCAGCTATGAATAGGAAACTGAGGCTACAGTTCGCACGGGCTCAACAAAATTGGAAAACCATTGCTGGGTTTGATCAGTTTCAATTTCTACTGTGACATTCAGATGGTAAGGTTAGATACTGCCATAAGCAACATGAACGCATGGCTCCAGCTTGCCTTGTATCAACAGTTCAGACTGTTGGTAGTGGTGTAATGTGTGGGAATACTTTCTTGGCACACTTTGGGTCCCTTAGTACCAGCTGTTTAAATGCCACAGCCTACCCGATTATTGTTGCTGACCTTGTCCATCTCTTTATGACCACAGTACCCAACTTCTGATGGCTGTTTCCAACATGATAATATGCCATGTCGCAAAGCTCAAATCATCTTAATTTAACATGACATTGAGTTCCCTGTACTCAAATGGCCTCCATGGCCACCAATCCAGCTGAGCACCTTCAGGTAGAATGAGAGATTTGCATCATGGATGTGCAGCCAATAAATCTGCAGCTACAAAATAATACTAAAATGTCAATATGGACCAAAATTTCTGAGGAATGTCTCCAGCACTTTCTTGAAAGCATGCCATGAAAAATTAAAGCAATTCTGAAGGCAAAAGGGGGTCTGACCCAGTACTATCAAAGTGTATGCAATAAAGTGGCCAGTGAGTGCATTCCAATGCAACAGCATAGAGATTCTCACATGGCACAAAATGAGACTTCAGCAACAACTGGCAAAGACGAAACATTGTGGAGAAACCTTCTGCTTTTGTTTCCTGTTTCAACATTTTCTATTCCTATACAGTGATGCATTGCGACACATCATTTAAAAGAAAACTGCAGCAATTCCAGAGTGCCTCAAGTACTAATAAAAGTGGTTACTGGGTTGTCTTCACATCACATTTCACAGGAGCAATGTACAACGTAACAACCATAACCACAGCTTACAAGGAAAAGACTGATGCATAATCCTAAATTTGCGGTAAAATATGTTTTTCTATCTGACATTGTCACTATTATTTAAAAAGGGCAAAAAGCCCATAACTTAAACTTAAAAAAGAAACCTATAATCTTGCATAAAAGACCCTCACAGTAACAGTCTCCAGGAAACAAGCTGTGGAGAACAGGTTTCTCAGGTTATAGAAAGCAAATTTCTTGTTTGCATGATGTCAACAATAACAATCTGAAACCCAAGTAAACACAATGAACCAAATTACATTTCTTTTATACAACTGTTTCTGTCTGACCTGGAGCTGGTTTTGATGGCTCTTGGCTTGGCTACTGAGCTGGAACCGGAGTTCTTTAATCTCTTCCTGGGTTGACTCCTGCACAGCCTCGACCTCCTGCTGGACCTTGTTCAACTGTTTCTGCAGTTTCTCCCTTGATGCTAACAGACCCTGGTCATTATGGAGCTGACTATGGAGTTCCTGGTTCTCCAGATGTAGTTGCTCCATGCAGGCTTTCAACCTGTCTGCCTCCTGAGCCGCCGCCTCCTCCAGCTCCTGCAGCCTTGTTGACAGGCCCTCCCAGCGCAGTTGAGCCTCCTCGTTCTCAGCGGATAGCATGCACACACGCACGCCAAGTTCTGCAGTCTCTGTGTTGGCTCTGTGAAGGGCCTCCCTCGATTCACTGTACTCGAGACACAAAGCATCATAACGCAGTTTAAGTTTATCAAGCTCCTCTCTTGAGGTTGTCACCTCTGCAGCAAGACCTGCTCGAGCCTGGGCCTCGCCGTCCCGCTCGCGAACAAGAGCTTCCTCACGCTCTCGAGATCTAAGAATCTCTTCCACATGACGGCGGTTTAGCTCTTCCACCTGGGCCTTCAACTGTTCTGTTAAAAGACGAAGGTCGTCTCTGGAGGCCTCTGTCACCTCCTGCAGGGCCTGAACTTTTATCCTCTCCTCATTTCCTGCAAGGAGTTGAGCCCTGAGCTCTACCACTTCTTCCCGGAGCCTGGTTATCTCCCTTAGGTTGAGTTCCAGTTGAGCCTCAGCTATAACTAGCCTGAATGGGGCCTCTTTGGTTTCCACTGAGGAAGTCTGGTGTTCATTGTGAAGCTTCTGTATTTTTTCATTGCTCTCTGCAGCTCCTTTTTCATCATGCAACTCTCCACTTTGGCTTTCTAGCTCCTCAGCTCGAGCCTGCAGAAGGCCACATTTTACAGTCTGTTCTCTTAGCTTAATTTCAGTTTCCTGGAGCTTTTCAAGTAACTCTGCTTGGCTTTTTTGGGATACTGTAAGGTTCTTGTCTAACTTTTCAGCTTTGGAAGTGAGTGAGTCCAGTTCCTGTTGAGTTGTGGTTAACTGTTTCTTCAATGACGACTGAACATCTAGAAGATCACTATTCTCTTGCTCGAGTTTCTTGAATTGTGTATCTGATTCTTCCATCTGGACAAGCACCTTCTGGACCATCTCCTCCAAATGCAGGTTTTCATCTAGAAGCTTTTTCTCTCTGTCTTCCACACTCATCTTGGCAGCCTCTAATCTACCTTTTAGGTGATTCTCAGAGGCCCTCAAAGAAGCTAGCTGGGCTAACAGAGCGGTCCTGCTCTCAGTCAGCTCTGCAATACTTGCTTCTCCTCTCTTAACTGTTTGGAGTAGGTTCGCGTTCATTTCCATTAGATTGTTGAACTGGGTTATGTAATCTGTAGTATTCTCTGATTCATTGCAAGAAGTAATTTCATTATCAACAAGTTGAGAGCTCAGAGTTTCTTTCTCTACATTCAGCTTCTCCAACTGCTCCTCCAAATGTTTGACTCTTTCTGAACTAGCAGTTAGCTCTTTCTCTCTGCTTTTAAGAGTTTTTCTTAAATCCAATATCAGACTCTCAAGTTCCTCATTCTGACTGCTACTCATGCTACATTGCTTTTCTACCTCTTCCCTCTCTTCCTGCAGTCTTTTCCTCAGTTCCTCTGCCTGCCGTTCCCTGCATTCCAGGGAGGCTTGTAGATCCTGAAGCTGGGCTCTCAAGTTCCCTGTCTCTTTCTCTTTTAAGGTTAGTGCCCCCTGAATTCGACCGACTGCACTCTGAAGCTCCTCTAACCGTGTGAGTGCCTCCTCCCGTTCATCATCAGCGCCAGCTTTTACTTCAGCTAACTTCTCCTCAGTGTTCCTCAATTCTTCTTCCCTGAGTTTTAGTTCCTGTGAAAGACATTCGTAGTGCCTTGCCCGGTCTTCAGCCTCTCTCTTTGCCTCCAACCTCTCCTCCTCTGCAGCCTTGAGTTTATCCAGGAGTTCCTGGATTTTCCATGCTGAGTCACAGTAACTGGCAGTTTGTTGCCCCTTTTCTATAAGAGCCTCATCTAACTTAGAAAGAAGCTCCATATTTTTGTTCTCAGCAGCTGTGAGTCTATCTTGAAGTTCACTGCTTATCAATTCTCTGCAGGTCTGATGGTGATTTAGTCCCTCCTCACAGTGTGCTTCTTGGTTACCTTGGGCTGCTACAGATTTAGATTTGGCAGATTTCTGAGTTGATAACTGGTCTTGAAGGTCTTTTACAATATTTTTTAACTCTGCAGCCTCCTTGTCTAACTTCTGAACCTGCGACAAAAGCTCCTGCTGTCTGAGCTCAGACTGGTCAAGCTCAATGCGGAGATTCTCTGCAATACTAGAGCTAGAAGATTCCCCTACTTCTCCCAGTTCTCCAAGGGCACTGTGACTCACATCTGGTACTGGGAGGACTTCCTGTCCCTGACAGTGCATAGAAAAAGAGAACAGTGGTCAGGTGCTATAAACATGCATTTAACAAGATTAATTTGAAAGAATATATGTCTGAGTACCTGTGGGTGTGAGGAGCTGCCAACCAGGCTGCTGACACTAGAGCAGCGACTAGGGGGCTTCCACAGGAAAGCTGAGGAGGCAGATCCTAATGTTCGCCTTTTACATAATAACATACCAAATATTAGGTCACATAGACATAATTAGAACTCAGGAAACATAACAGGGAAAAAATATTATGAAAGTAGCTCAGAGGAAATGCTTTAATTATAGGTTCTGTAAAATGTACTGTAAAGATGGTAAAGGTTAAGAGGAAGCAATGACCAGGTCCTGACGTAGTACAAATACCAAGTACACAACAATGTTTTTAAGAAGGTACTAAGAAATTTTGCAATCTTTACAGAATGTAACAGACTGAATTTTAAATGAGCTTATTTACTTCCAGAGAAACTGTCTTGCCTTATTCTATTGTTTAGAATTCTAAACTTGATAACTTCTTTCGTAGGTACACTACAGTACCACTCAAAATTTGGGACCACTTGCAAATTTCATTGTTTTCCTGAGAAAAAAACATTTTAAGCATTTTACAAAGAATTTTATCCCTTTCAAAAACAATTAAAATTAATTAGATGATTTTTAAAGAATGATCTACATTTTTTGCATAAAAATTTTGCATGGCCTATTATCAGCAACTGTCAGCAACTGGCAGTACAAACCGGCTCTAACAAGGACAGAAAAAGAAATGGGAGGAACCGATGCACAACCGTGCAAAAAGACAAATATAAGAGTGTGTATTTTATTTTAACCCCTCACAAGTCATCAACTGGCAGTGGCACTAAACAGTACCCATCACACACCAGTATCAGCATCAAAATGTGTCAGCAACATTTCAAGAATAAGCAGTCAGCCAGGATTCTGATTGTAATGGAGTGGCCAGCACAATCTCCAGATCTGAACCCTATTGAGCTGTTGCGCTAGCAGCTTGACCCTATGGTACGGGGAAAGACTCCATTTTGTCGGAGATGCTCCAGGAAGCATGGGGGTGAAATTTTATTAGACTACCTTGGAAAATTGACAGCTATAATGCCTAGGGTCTGCCAGGCTGTAATTGCTGCAAAAGGCACTTTTTGATGAAGGCAAAGTTTGAAGAACACTTTTATCAGTTCCATTAAAAGCATTGTTTCTAACTCTGACAATGTCAGGATATCCTGTTCCTTTGCTATATTTTCTATTCAGACTAATTTTATGTGTGTTAGGTAAATACCTCAGATGAATAACACATGACGCATTCCACAAAACTGAGTAAAAATGCAGAAGCGGTGTGTGAAAAATAAGGTACAACTTTAATGCTTCCACAGGAGGTTATGTATTAACCAAATGCTACTAAACGCACTTAATTAATTGATCATCAGTTTGTCCACCTCTACAAAACCAGAAGTTGTGGTAGTTTGCTGTTCTGGGGCATCCAGGGGTGTCTTAACACAATGTTAAAGACAGCAGTAATGACCACTGAGAAGCAAAATTTGCTAACCATTAGTCTGGAAGGGTTATAAGGCCATTTCCAAACAATTTGAAGGCCATCATTCTACAATGAGAAATAATATTCACAAGTGAAAAACATTCAAGCCAGTTGCCTATCTTTCCAGGGGTGGACACCCCAATAAAATTATCCCAAGGTCAGTTTGTACAATGCTCTGAGAAAAGGCAAGAAAAACCTAAGAGCTATATCTCAGACACGACAGGCCTCAGTCAGCATGTTAAATGTTAAAATTCATGACAGTACAGTGAAAAAGGGACTAAACAAGTATGGCTTGTATGGAAGGTTGCCAGGAGTAAGCCTCTCTTCTCTAAAAAGAACATGGCAATATGGGTTAGGTTAACAAATTTGCATATGTACAATTCACAAGACTTCTGAGAAAATGTCCTTTACAAAGATGGGACCAAAGTATTTTTGTTATAATGCAGAGAGTCACGTGGGTGAAAATAAAAATGAAATATCAGCACAAACACCTCACACCAACTGTTAAGCATGGTGGTGGAAGGACGATAATTTGGGTGTGTTACACAGAGTGAAGTGTGAGGACATCTGTCTCAAAGCTCAAGCTTAGTCAAAACTGGATCACACAACAGGATAATGATCCCAAACACAACAGAAAATCTACAACAGAATGGCTGAAAACAAAAGACTCAAGGTGTCGCAATGGCTCAGACAAAGTCCAGACCTCAACCCAACTGAAATGCTGAAGCAGAACCTTAAGAGAGCTGTGCATATATGAATGCCCACAAACCTCAATGTACTGAAACATTATAAAGAAGAGTGGGTCAAAATTCCCCCACAGCCATGTGATAGATTGGTAAAATCATACAGGAAATTTTTACTTCAAGTTATTGCTGAAAAAGGTAGTATTACAGGGTACTGAATCACGTGGTGTACTTATTTTTTCACGCATTTTCCATTTTTGCTTCATTTTTGTTAATTAAATGATGATGCCTTAGAACCAATTGTATGTTGTTTGACACCTGAGCTTAGATTTAAATCATTTTAGAATCTGGTAAGAACCAGATGATTTTTTAATTATGTCCTCATAAGTAAAATCTTAGAACTGAAATAAGGTGTACTTTTTTCACCACGTACTTACCCGTCCATATTTAATCTCAAGCAAAGTGCGTGTGCTTCCAAGTGCTTGTGTGTGTTTGTGCATGTGCATGTTGCATCAAATAATTTCACACGACTCATGAGAAACAACAAGTGGAGCAAATTCCTGGCCTAGGGGGAACTTGCTAGAAAAGGAACTGCAAAGAGTGCAGGGCTTTACTGTCAAATGCAATCCTTTATAATAACTTTAAAAGGAATACTGCTTTTGTGAATTTCTGACTTCATTTTCATTCCTTCATTTTCAAATCATTACCACACCATCATTTGTGTTACTGTTGCTGTTTTTGCAATACACATATTATACATGTTAAGATCTACAGTTCAATTAAAATAATTTGATGCAATACAATTTCTTTGAAATATCTGCCCACTGTCTGTACGGTCAACACACAGATGCTGACACAACATAGTTCCATGTTCACATGCTGTCAGTAGACACACACACTTTTTTAAAGACACATGCTCAAGCACTCAAGCAAAAAGACAGGACTGTAAATGTGCAGGGTGATAAGATAATGAGGTGTTAACTTCAAGTTGTGAAATACTCGGCACTTTGTTTAATTACATGTTAGCAAAAAATATGTTCCCTCTAGTTATGGTGTGTTTTCAGGTTTCTTTCAAATCCACTTATTTAGTCATTTTACATTTTTTTCAAGGTGAAGAATTATTTTTGCTTGTTTTTTCTTTTAGTATTCATTTTCTTCATGCATACATACATACATACATATGTGTAGTGGTTTACACATGCACCTTACAAGCAAAAGGTCCCTGGTTTGATTCTCTCACTGCATCACGAAGAGCTCCCCGTATAAAAACTCTGCCAAATCACTGATGCGGATTAATCCGCTGTGGTGACCCCTTTGGGAATATACAAGGGAGCAGCTGAAGGTACATATACATGCATACCTTGCAAATGCTGGCCAGTCTGCATCCAGGTCATAACCTCTGGCTGCCACATCAAATTGGATCTGGTTGAGTTCATAAAGATTGCCAATTATGTCAGCAGTGAGGTGAGACTTGAGGAAAGGACTTCGGGCATAATACCAGTCACTGCATTGGAAGAATACACACAAAAAAAGAAGAAAGGAAAAAAACATGAAAGATAAAACAATAAAGAATACAGACCTTTATTTTTATCTGGCTAAACATATGTTCATACTGTTTGTGAAGGAAATGTGCTAAAACAAAGTGAGTCAGCTTTAACTGGCCACATGTAGGGAAAGTGAAATGTCCCAAGAAAAAAAAAACAAAACAGAAAGCATGGCAAAAAAATAAATAGAAAAGATTAGATATAACCTGCAGATGTTGCAAATTCTTATATAAAGCCAGTATTCAAATAAAAGTTAATTCTGAAAAACTAATAACTGATGTCATAGCAAGCTCTAACAAAAAAGGCTTGAAGAAAAAATAAACAGATTGAAATTACTTGCAGCTGACTAAAACAACTAATATAGCAAATCTAGTCTCACAGCCACTGCCAGAGCACCAATTCCATCAGTGCGACAACAGAATTATTTTTCTTCAGCAAAAACATTTTTATATTCTGATTATTTTCAGTCCCCCCCCGTGGATCGCCACCTTATTGTGGTGGGGGGGTTTGCGAGTTCTTATGATCCCAGGAGCTATGTTGTCGGGGGCAGTTTGCCCCTGGTAGGGTCACCCATGGCAAACAGGTCCTGGGTGAAGAGCCAGACTAAGAGCGGTCCAAGGATCCCCATGATGAAGAGACGCAGGATTCCGTGTACCTCGCCCGGTTTGGGGTTACCGGGGCCCCGTCCTGGAGCCAGGCCTGGGGGAGGGGCTCGACGGCAAGCGCCTGGTGGCCGGGGTTCTACCCACGGAACCTGGCCGGGCCCAGCCCGAAGAAGCAACGTGGGTCCGCCCTCCAGTGGGCTCACCACCTGCAGGAGGGTC
>VUQH01023728.1:0-10540 GCA_015106775.1 Etroplus canarensis
AATCCCCAAGCAAAGTCCGCTTCTCCTCCTGCCTGGCAGCTCCATCTTCAACATCCTTTATCCAGTATGTCCACTATCCCTCCTCTGAACATGTCCAAACCATCTCAGCCTGAGCTGTCCCTCTGATGGACTCATTTCCTGTCCATCCTGGTCACTCCCAGTGAACATCTCAACATCTTCAGTTCCTGTAAACCCTGCACTGTTAATAAAAATGTAAGGTAAATGATTGGCAGCTGTGGTTGCCAGTAGATCACCGTTAAAAAAAAAAAAAAGGGTTAAGTTAGGAGCTGTTCTTTGATTTATGGTAATCTAATGTCTCCATAATGGTAATATACTATTTTAGAGTTTAGGCTCTGTTACTGTTGTAATTTGACAGTTTTTTACTGTAACTGTTAGACATTTTTCACGGTGGAGAGACGGTTGTGCTGGAAAATCCTGGCAGATCAGCAGATTCTGAAAAACTCAGACCAACAACCCTGCCACCTTCAAAGTCCCCTCTGACCTCCTCATGACCATGCCTACATGCCTAAATGCTGCCGTGTGATTGGCTGATTAGACCTTTGCATTAAGGACCTGTTGAGCAGGTATACCTAATATTTAGGGGACTCTTGAACAGTGAACATGTCCTGAAAGCTTAACGAGAGCCTTTCCACCTCCCTCTGAGTTTGGGTTGTTGCTCCTGATGTGAGATTGTGATAATTCAATCAATAAACTGAAACTTCTGCCTTCATAGTTTCCATAATTTAGCTGCTAATGAAGGAGGCGTTTCCCTCAGAAGGTGGTGGAGACCAAAAACGGAGCAAGAAGAGCGCAAACATTCGCGTTCCTTTAAACGAGTAAACATTTTGCAGATGTGTAAATAACCAAATGTTTTTATTGCTTCCTTTAAAGCAACAAACACCCATTTATTGGCAATTAGAGCATATCACTTTTGATGGAAATCCTCAGTAAAATACTTGTTAGATATGGTGGATTTAAAAAGGTCTTTGCAGATGTGATTTGCATCAACGTGTCTCCAACACGATATTCCCCCACCGCCAGTTAGAACGCTGCTCTATCAACTGGACTCAGGCTAATTAAAAGTCTTTCCCACTGCTGGCTTGTCTGACTCTGATGAAGACATCCTGTCTGTCAAAAAAATTAGCTGCTACACCTCATTAAAGGCTTGGATTAAAGATGTGCCTCAGACTTCATCCCCTCAGATCCTGTCTCATTGTCTGGTCTGTTCGGGCGGTGGTTTGAGCCCCAGGTTGACTCAGGGACAGACGTTTTCTGCACTAAATCCTGCTGCGCCTTTAGTTCAGGATGGTTTCATACAAGCAGCGGTTTTTATTGAACAGCCTAAATCTAAAAGTAGACCCTGCCAGTCCTAACGTCAACACTTCTCAGCTGGTGTGTGTAAATCATCCTAAATCAGTCTGGAAGATCCCCGTCCGTCCGTCCGGGTCCAGCTCCACCCACTATTCCACCCCTGCTGGTGAGGGGCAGCCAATTAGAAGTAAGGTGTCTTAAAGGGGGAGGGGCCAAAAGAGCTTGTTTCAGACAGAGGAGGAGCCAAGTCGTCCAGAATGATGCTGGGGTTCACCTTCGAGGGATCTTCACAGCATTTTAAGCACAAAGAGTCAAACTAAACGTAAGAAAACCTCATCAGAAATGTAATTTTTGTCTGAAAATGATCAGATTTGACTTTTTTAAATGCCTGTTGGCTTCAGGGGAACACAAAGACGTCCACGGCACATGGTCTCTCCATCACGGAGTACGTTTCTGTGTGAAATTACCAGCTCAGTCCCTGCTGTCAGCTGCAGTAATAAAGGGAGGATTTTTTTTTTTATTCTCCTCCATTCTGACTCATCCAGCTCAGCCTCTCACCTTGGTTTGCACTCTAATGTGTCACCTAACCAAAGGCAAGGTGAGCCAAAAACCACAGCGCCCGGCTCCACTCAATCATCTCTCCTAAAAAATATATATATATATTTAATGAAAAACTAAAAATAACCTGAGGTAACAGTGGCCAGGTGTGTCGTCAGGGTCGTAGCCAGAGAGCAGCGAGGTGTACAGTCAACGCACGAGAGAATATTTAATGGAAACGGCAGGAACACGAGTGGTCACGTTCAGTTAACACAGGGGTGTCCACACGTTTTCAGCTTGTAAGTTACTTATACACTGACCAAGTCAAAGTGAGCTACCCACTATAAAAAGGAAAACACATATATATATATATATATACACATATATTCGTAAATGCATTGAGTATTCTTTATATGTACAAGATATGTTGGTGTAAAATATTGTGATCAGTGGTATCTAAAAGCCAACGGGACAAGTATGAGTCCACTGTGGCCCGTTGTCTTATGAAAAGGATTGAAGCCTTGGATTTGAATTGGACAGTCGGACAGACAGACAGACAGACAGACGGATTGGATTAGATTACGTTATTGTGATTTTAACTACATATAAATACACAGTGAAACGATACAGAGTTCCCCCAGGACCCGGTGCCCCATACAAGGGTAATGTCGGCCGGCCAGGGCCCGCCTCCGGCCCAGCACAACACCCCGTTCGTGATGTCCTCTTCCTCGGCCGCCGGCATCAGGCGACGCCGAGGACTGAAGGCCCGGTCCACACGGCAAGCCGAGATCGGAGCCCCCAGAAACCGCCCATCCGCAGCATCAGCCCTGCGACGACACTCCCCCTCGGAACCCAAAGACTTTGGTTTCCTGGACGCTGCCCGGCAGGTCATGAAAAACAACGCCGCCGGATCGCCAGTTAGCATCGTCTGTGGATGGAGCTATGGAGCTATGACACCGTCTGGTCATCCTCGAACCTCCGACTTTCAAACACGAGCACCACCGTCCCGGTGTCCACACGCCCGAATACCGGGGTCAAAACCAGGTCAAAACAGGGACAACCACAGGGGTACAAGTACCACCTTGGTTCTGAAGTGGCCGTGCGCTACCGTCGCGCTGCCATCTTGAACCATAATCTCAATATGTACACATAACTGGAGTAGGTACTGTGCCGTTTCATCATCCTACCTGCCTCTGTTTAAGAGGGATTATCTACTCTTGGTACACTACACCATGTGGCATTCCTGCAAAGCCAAATGGATTTCAGCAAATGGCTTTTTCTCTCTGTTCAAGGAAATAATACAAAAAAAAGTGCAACTAAAAATCAGTGTTACTTAAGGAAATTAACCATGTTATCTCTCTTTTTTAAGTAACATTGATTTTACTGACTTTACAGGAAACAGCACATTCTAAGTTTTGGAAAATGCTACTACTGAAGATTAAACTGCTACCAAAAAACTGATTCATTTTTTTTCCCTTCACTTTACATTTTTGAAGGAGTTTGGCGCCAGAGGAAGGTTGGTAAATGGATAAAAGGTAGAGCTGCTGCGTTGCTGCATTGACCCAACCTGGTGGTCGATATCCTAACCGAGACAAATCAAACGCCCCCTGATGTCCAGTAGCCTGAGGCCATTTAACACATTTCAAAGTGCTTAGATCTCAAACCTTCGTGGAGACATGAGCTATTCCTTTTAACTGATGCCCAGCAGCAACAACCCACAGAGTTGCAGATTAATTTTCCTCATCCATAGTGCTGTTACTCTTTCTATTAGGTATTATGTTATCGGGCTCACAACCAGCGGATACATATTTTCCTGGTCTCTCACTTCCTTTGTTCTTCTCTTTGGAGTCAGATAACAAAAGCATGCCTTGTTAAATTCACCCAATGATGCACAAGGAAAGTTTGAAGCTGAAAATTTTTACCTTTGGATTCCTCAGGTTGGCTCAACACATCCATGTGACCCTAGGGCCAAAAGAAATGGTGAGTCCCCCATTAAACTGTTGTCTACAACACAGTTTTATTCTTCACACACGCACCATGCATGAAGCATGTCATATCATCATTTTATGTTTATCTGATTGATAGCTGTATTCCTAAGAAGATAGATGTTCTGTCATTACTCAATGTTTAATCATTTCAGTAGGTTTCACAAAACTGTAAGAAATTAGTTCTAAGAGGGTTCTGTTGTAAATTACAGCCTAGACAATTGTATTTATGGACTCATATAGAATTCTTGTGACAGTGGAAGTTAAAGGTATGATTTGACTCTACTTATGCTTCGCTACTTATTATTTTCATCTTCCATTCATAGCTCATGTAGGTTTTGATGCTACAAGCTTCAGAAAAATATGCTTAGGGCCAGAATGGACCCTTTTTCTGTTATGAAGCATGGTGTGGAGTGTAGAGGAGTCGTAGACCAATATTACAAAGAACCAAATTCAAACATTAGGGACCAAATTTCACCAAAAACACACAAACTAAATTAACACGCATACTGAAAATTTGGGAAAAAAACGTAATGGACTATAAAATGGACAGTGATGCTAAATTATTCATCTGGCCTGCCAGGGATTAGGGTTCAGATGGTGGACTGATAGGGGTATAATGAAAATATGTAAACTTACTCAGTGGAAAGTATTCAAAAGTTCTGATGACGTGTAAAAGAACTTTGAATTTGGAAATGAAGAATTCTTCAGAAATGTACAAATTGGGGACAGTTTTGAAAAGGTTAAACCCAACCTGATGGAGGATGGCAATCGGAATCAAAATCAGAATAGCGGGGAAATAGTTCATGCAGTGATTGATGTTCTGACTGAAGCTCATAAAAAGAGTGCTCATTCATAGCTTCAGTGAGAATCTCTAATGTAAATAGTCATGAAAATAAAGAAAAACAATTAAATGAGAAGGTGTGACCAAACTTTTGGTTGGTAGTGTGTGTGAAATTCTGTTGATTGCTTGTAAGAAAGTCGTTGCTAAGAACTGGTACAAACCTGAAACTACTAGCCTTAGGCAACGGATGGATTAATATATGGAACTGGAAAAAGTGTCTTGCTCTCTGAGATGTGAAGAAAATGACTCATCACAAATGGGAAAGTGGATTATTTACATAGCAGAACAATAGGATGCTCCCACCATGGATGATAATGGACATCTGTTACAGTTTGTTAAGTTTATTTATATTCTTGCAGCCCCTCCTTCTGTTCCTTTTGTTAATCCTTTTTTTATGTTCCCTGCTATAATGAAACTTAAAACCGTTAAAAGAAAATGAGTTGTGGCTCCAAATGCAGACTTTGATAAGAAAACTGAAAACAAGCTTTTTTAATAGCCTATATGAGTCTAATTTAAGAAAAGAATGACAGGACTATTTATACACATAAAGGCAATCAGGGAAGTAGAAACAGGAGGGTGATGAGACCCGGGAGGAGCTAATGAAGATGATCAGTAACAGAAGGTAAAACTAGAAATGAAACACAAGGAGGCAGGGAAACTAACAAAGCAGGAAATTCCATCCATTTCCTTCAGCTTTTCAGATTCAGGGTCATGGGGGCGCTGTCACAGGGCACCCTGCACAGGTTACCAGTCTGTCACAGAGAAATACCAATGAACCTAACCCCTTTTCTTATCTTTGGACTGTGGGAGGAAGCTGGAGCACCCAGAGAGAACATGCATGCCTGGCGGAGGATCTCAAGGGAGGAAACCCAAAATGCGATGATGTCCATAGGTTCTAGACTTCAAGAAGTCATTTACTGCAAAGGATTTTTATCTAAGTATTGAAAAAAATCATTTAAATTTGTTAGTTTATTTAATTACATTTGAGCCCCTGATAATGGAAGGCTATTGATCAAAACGCCTCCAATTCCTAAACATTTAATGCAATTCTTTTGTTAACCTGCTTGCATTAAAGTGGAAATTCTGCACTTGAGTCACATCTTGATTGTTTGATTGAAAATGTATTGTGGTGGGGTACAGAGGCTAAATGGCAAAAACTGCATTGATGTCCAAACGCTTATGGGCCTAACCATAGCTGAGGGCTCTGTCTAGCATTCCACTATGTATGTTTTCTGGTATGCTCATTGGCTAACGACTTGTTATTGATAAGTTGTTCGCTGCTGTGATATCGCCTGTTCTGAAGAATCACGGTGAGCATTTTCATCCACCTTAGCGTTTTGAAACTGGCTGCGATGAGCGAGAGGCTGGATCCGATCTGATCTGTGAAACTGCGTGCTCATTGGCTGGCCATCTTGTAAACGGCCTTTGGGACGTTTTACTTCCTCTGCATTCAGCCCACATTGTCAGACCTGAAAAGCCCCGAGGTTTATTCTGTAGTTTTACAGTATGCTGAGAACACGGTGTCACTTTTCTCAGAACACACAGACAGGAGCGAAATAGTAAAGTTGCAGGCTTCAACACTTAAACCGATTATGCTGAAAGCTTCTGCGGCGTCAGGCAATAATTTTCTATAGGTTCATCCCCACCAAAGAATGCCTTTACAAATACACAGCCATTTAATAAACTGCTGATATAAAACGCTCATTATAGCCGTTTTACCGAACCTAATTTCTATTCTGGGCACAGTGACTCAACGCATCCACCGAGCCATCTCTCTGTGCACAGACCCCTTTTAAAAGAAGTGATGGACGTGGCCAGCTGAGGCAGAAAAATAACTGAGCCTAAAGGTGTCATTCATAACTGCCCCATACCTCCCACATGACTGTGTGGGAGAGAACAGCTTAAATATCTATGGATCATAGGATGACAAATTCACCAGCAGCCCACACTGCTGTTGCAGTATCGACACTGTTGGCATCACGTATGGTCTCAGATTGATGAGTTGAAGTTAAACTGATGTATACGTCTAACATAATGCACCAGCAGATTTTTTTTGTACACAATCCAGCTCGCTCATAATGAATCAGCAGCCTGCCTTCTTATCTGTTCGGGGACAAATCATGTAGAGAAAATCTTGGCTTCACAGATAGCAGCATAATGAGCATGACATTTCCCTGACAGCAATTAGTGCTTCCCTCATGTCATGTTGTAGAACAGCGATAAATCTTGGCATTATTCTCTAATGTCTACTATGAACAAATAAGCGTTGATTCAAGATAATTAAGATTAATTTTTACTGTAAACGTCTGAATTTCACGTGTTCTGCTGAAGATAACGTTTTTTATATAGCCACCACTTTAAGCAGATCGGGTTCTGCAGAAAGTTTCACAGTTTAGTCCTCAAAAAAGAACTTCTTCAAATTTGTAGTATTCCGGCACAGTATTTCCATTTGAATATTAGCTAAATATTTTTGTCATGTCTGATTTCCGTCTTGAAAGGACAATTGATTAACTTGATTGGAAACTCGTGCAATCATTTGTCATTTATTCCTTTCAGATTTTACAAAAACAGCAATTTGAGCCAGCATGGTAATCAGCAGTTCCTTTGTAAGTAACACATCCTTCAGGTTTGACTTCTCGTCGCACCAAGCGGAAAAGCTGTGATTAGAAAATACAGGCACATTGTCCAGTGATCCTGTTGTTGGTAAAGTGCTCATTAATCTTCCTTTATTTACTGTAAAGCATTTGAGTACTTTGGGAGATAATCTTGTAAAGACCGATATATCAAAACTAGACATTTTCTACATTCTCTTCCTTCTGGAAATTTTCATCATCAAACTTTAGTACACCGGCATACAGGTCAAACAAATAAATACATAAGTCAGGGGCAGAGTCACCTGTAGAACTTCACATGTGGTGTACTTATTAAGGTGTTGCTGTGGTTTTAAGACAAATAGAGAGCCGTATATTCTCTATTTGTCTTAAAACCACAAGAACACATTATTAACGTTCAACCCAGTCACACGGGCCACACGCAAGTGTACTCATAGTGCCAGGTAAATGGAGAGGGTTGCATCAGGAAGGACATCCGGCGTAAAATCTTTGCCGAATCCGAATGCGGATTCATAAAAGACGATCCGCTGTGGCGGCCGAAGGTAGAAGAGAGCTGAACGTACAAGTTTGCAAACATAAGAGTAGCATTTGAAATGGGATCAAGAGGTCTCCTATCAGTCAGCTGGACATGGTGTTTATGGTCTATGTCTTCTGGGTATTGGTGGTTGATTGATGAAGCGTGAAGATAAAGAGGTAACGCTTCTCCAAAAGGAGGATTGCATAGTGCATCCTGGAGGACTAAACAAGGAATTGTTCTTGTTGTATTTTTTTGAGATATAGATGTTTATATTATGGTCTTCAAGTGTTTTTAAGTTTTATGTTGAATAGCAGTGAACGTGACATTTAATATAATTTTCTTATAATGGATTGTGACGACTTTATATGGCTGTGCATTTATTGCTTTCTGTATACGTGTAGCTTTTTTCCTGATGCATGCACTTGTAGGAATCGCTGTGTGAGGATGTAATTGTCATTGTGATTTTCTTGATGTAACGATTGTCCTCACCTGTGTCCGTTATTGGTTAGGTCCCAGTTGTACTTTAAAAAAAGACACGCCCACACAAAAAGTATTGCACATGTATTTGAATGTTGATGTTCTCATTAGCTAGCCTCTCTGAGTGTCACTGAGCATGTGTGGGACACTCTTCAGCTACCTTGTTGCTTGAGAACAAACCAAAACGAAGGCGGAAGATTTCAGCTGGCAGGGACTGCATAGTGAAGGCTGGACAGGATGCTCCACACCGCCTCCACATGTTGGTTGGTGGTAGTAACAATCACAGATCACTTGCTGTTGTTTGCTGGTATGCTTGGAGTTACTGTCCCGTTACATGACCCAATTTCAGCCAAGCTTTAGCTGTTGGACAGCTGACCTCACAGTTGACTCAAGAATATTTATTTATGGTTAAATCGATGGCTGGAAGGTGTCCAGGTCCTGTGGCTGCCAAACAAGCCCAAATCATCACGCCTCCACCACCGTGCTTGACAGTTGGTATGAGGTGTTCGTGCCGATATGGTGTTTGGTTTTGCCAACTGTGACGCTGTGCATTATGGCCGAACATCCCCATTTTGTTCTCATTTTTTCTAAGGACACTGTTAGAGAAGACTTGTGGTTTGTTCAGTTTCAACGTTTCAAACCTGGACTGTTAAAAAGAAGCCGTTTCTCCTGGCAACCCTTCCAAACAAGCCACCCTTTGTCTAATTGTACTGTAATGAACTTTAGAGTATGAAGTGAAGCTCTGGAGTTTTTTTTTTTGCAGTTTCTCTGAGCATTGCATGGTTTGACCTTGGGGTCAGTTTCCTGGGAAGTCCACTCCTGGGAAAATAATGGTATTTTGTGAATACACACCCGAATGATGCATACCAGCAAACTGCCCAAACCTTTGCTTTTATAAATCAGAATACTTTATTAATCCCGGGGGGGGGGGTGTATTGTGTTAAAGGTGCTCACACTGGCTGTATGCATTTGATCAGCCGAACCTGCCTGCTACTTACCCTCTTAATCCCTATGGAAGCAGTAAGGGTGTAGTTAGTTGTTAACAGATCGGCGTAGACCTCTGTGAAAACTCTTTTTCATTAGCGGAATTAATGTAGAGATGCAAGACACATTTCACTTCCTAACAGAATTGTGCAAACGATGATGTAAGTGATCAGCACTAATCAATGTGATGGCAATAGCTCTCCAATCAAGGCGATTTCTGTCTCATTTCTCCACCGATGCATTAAATTATTATTGGCATTATTATGAAAGTCATATTATCTGCCTGCTACAGTTTCTCCACAAGTAACAGATGCTTGAAACGCAGACGTGTCCAGGCATGCCTGGGTGCACACGCTCAGACTTCAGCATCCTCTGGAGTTAACGCGCGAGACTCCGAAGCACACGAACGAATCTGTGGTCATCATCCAATGACGAAAAGTCAAGAGGAGGACATTGCTGACTGTTGGATGGGCGATAAACTGGCTCTGTGCAGGAGGTGCACGGTAAAAAGTGAAGGACAGGTGAGCAATTTTAACCAGACGACAACAAACTGGATGATATAGCAGATCTATAGATTTAAGGTAAAACAGGAGACCTCAAATGTGACTTTCTGCTAAGCAGATATCCACTTGTGTTAATTACAGCAAAGCTAAGTTATTTAAAGTTGTCTCTCAACATGTAAAAGTCTCCTCATGCTGGACATGAGACCCTCTCGGTTTATGTGATTTTTCACCTGTCCTTTTGAATTTTTATTTTTTTTGCATTTGGGCCACACATTATGCATTATGCAAGTGGGATGACCTCTACCCTGATGAGTGCATGTTACTCTCTTTGCCCAGAGGCGATGCTGTCGGTTGTTGGCAATATCAAAGGAGGACGATAGGATGCCTGGACTATGGAGCAAATTGCCCAACCCTACTTTCCACCATCACCAGGTATTTGTTCAAAGGGGATCACTGAATTATTGAGGTTCTCTCTCTAATATTGTAGCTTTTACAGTATAAATTGCCTTCAAACGACTGCTAGGAACTAGTGGTATATACAATAAATGAAATTAAAGCAAGTGTACACAATGCTGTTTTTAAAGGTTATATTAATATCCATAGAGAGTGCAGGCAGGGTGGAGTGGGTGGAGACGAGTGTCAGGGGTGCTTTGTGACAGAAGGATAGCAGCAAGAGTGAAAGGGAAGGTTTACAAGACGACGGTAGTGAGACCTGCTATGATGTATGGTTTGGAGACGGTGGCACTGACAAAAAGACCACTGTGGCGACC
>VUQH01023729.1:3876-16105 GCA_015106775.1 Etroplus canarensis
ACTGCTGCATGCCATTAAATGTCTCTCCTATAGTCCGTGTCTCTCTTTGCTCTCCTTTCTCTCTTCACTCTCCCCTCACCCCCAACCAGTCGAGGCAGATGGCTGCCCCTCCCTGAGCCTGGTTCTGCCAGAGGTTTTCCTTCCCAGAGTCGCCAAGTGCTTGCTCTTAGGGGAGCATCGGATTGTTGGGGTTTTCTCTCTAATACTGTAGGGTCTTTATTGAGGTCTTTATCTTACAGTATAAAGCGCCTTGAGGCGACTTTTGTTGTGAATTGGCACTATATAAATAAAACTGAATTGAATTTCACCATCTCCACCTCTTCTCCCAGAGAAGTATTTGGCTTATTTGTGGTCCCCCAAAAGCCACAATCATCTCCTTTGTCTTGTTCCCACACCATGCCCCAAAGTAGTTCACCACTTCCCTGCACTCAAAATCTTGTCCATCACTAACACACCCTGCAGCTGCAGAATCACCTGAGTATTTCTGCAGATGACAAGTCTCTGGAGCTGTACTGGAAGTCTGAGGTGTATAGGATGAAGAGAAATAGTGAGAGCAAAGTCCCCTGCAGGGCTCCTGCGCTGCTGACCATCCTCTGGGACACACAACCCTTGCCTTACGAACTGTGGTCTATGTGAGGTACTCTGTAATCTGAGAGGTTGTGGAGGCATCCACTTGTGTTTTCTGGAGCTTCGCGCACAACAGTGCAGGCTGAATTGTGTTAAGTGCACTGAAGAAGAGAGAAGAGAGTGGGCTTGTTGAAGCAGGTAGGTGATAGCATCTTCATCTCCAACCCCAAGATGATAAACTTTAGTGGGTCCTGAAAGTTGCTTACTTGTTTAGTCAGGTGGACTAAACAAGTAAGCAGTATCTCCAGGACTTTCATGATGTGGGATGTTAGGGCAAATGGTTTATTGTCTTCGACAGATGGATGAGATTTTTACTGACAATATAGTAGTAGTAGTAGCAGTATAGATAGAGGTCCTGTATGTCAAGTCACTGTCAATTTTTTCACTTAGGACATTGCAGCTGATTTAAGTGCTGATCAATTTTCAGTAGAAAATAAATCAACTGGTCTTCAAAAAGGGTCAAACAAAACCATTTCAAACCAAAATTTCCACACAAGTAAGTGTAAACAGATATCAAAGTCATACAACATCTACTTAAATAAAGGTGTGATGTTGCTGCCTTTTTATTATGTAGGCTACAGCACAGCATAAAGTATAAACGGTAGCATGTCACCAAGACATTGATTTAAAAAAAAAAGCAGCACTCTGCCTCCAAGACCCTTTTCTGCTACTGGGCTGTTGTGTTGGTGCATTCAGACACATTCATTTAAGTAGCCAGTTTTATAATAAAGGTTTTACTATTATTAAAAGAAAGCACACTGTAAAGATGCATGCTACAAAAACCTGAGACTACCAATTGGCAGTGTTGAACTTTGGAGCTTGAGCTTATTCACACTGCAGCATTTTCTCATGGGGTTCAGTTACTGTCAGAGAAATTAGTGACGTTTGAGGCTGAAAGAGGTCAGTATCAGGACATCCCTACCCATACATCATAACAGACAGCAGTACGATGAGCTCCCCTATATATTGGATCTGAGTGCAAACCTGTTGGCAAGCATTATTTAAAGCCTAATCCATCTATCCTATACTACCAAATCTATAGGTTTATCAGACATTGTCAATAAACATTTATCAAAGCAGGTAAGTTTTAAAATGACAAAACAACACACACACAATGTGCAGAGTTTAATTTACTCAGCTGAGCACACACACATTGTGTATTCAGAGCCAGCAGCTCTGAATACATGATGCTTGGATGAAGCACATCATAACACAGTGCTCTCTATTCTGCAGACTATTACTGGATAGAAACAGAGAAACTCTAGAATATGGTGTAGGTCTGTTGACACTTCTTGTAAACCAGTCCACTCCATTTTGAACTACTAGATTTTATCTTTATCTGATTCATAATCTGATCAAACAATTACTGTGTTTGCAGTAACATATTTTATCTCTATTTTTTAAGACACAACATGACAAAATGTGAAGTCTTGTGTGTTACCCCTCAAAACTTGGATGATCATTACAGCTGTGAAAGTGTTGCATAGAACAAGCATAATGATGTTAAGACCTGTGAGACAAAAACAAGTTTCTCCTAAGCATGAAAAGCTGTGTGGTATTAAGTCAGAGACTTATCCCCTTGTAAATTATGGAAATTAAGGTGTGGGATCATGAAAAGCAGCTTTGTGTGTGAGATTCTTTTTTTTGCCACGACTCATGAGAAACAACAAATGCATGGTGTACCCATCAGGCACACTCATGAATTTTAGCCATCAGTTATAAATTACCTTGTGCCGTTTAATATAAATGGAAATTCTTGTGCTCCAACCAAAAATGCACAAATTTAGAGCCTCTTTACAAAAACGTAACATGAGGACCTTAAATAAAGACATTTATCAGGGTCTGGAGGGAATGAAACTGTCAAAGCAACAGTGATATAGTACCATCAGAATGTGTTTAGTCTTCACAAACAAGAACAGTAATATCCACACACCAATGTACAATGCAGTCAGCACAATAAAATACTCATTCAAGTTCTCAATGTCATCATTTACCTCCGGCAAAAATCACATAAACATAAATGAAACAGTTCAATAAGAAACAGGTGAAAAATGTGCAACATGTATGATCCTCAAACAATGAAGCTGCCTTACTGACTGGAAGGGTGAATGTGGTCCCATTTAGGCCTACAAAAAAGCATGTAGACATTTGAAATATGCTTATATTAATAAGTAGATACAAGTCCACTCTCTCTGAGCACTATCCACCGCAACTTGCATGCTTGGATGAAAATGTCTTCCCCAAATATATGGAAAATGCAGAGAGAAAAAAAGATGACTCCGCAGTTCCTCAATTTTTCAAATCACAGTAACAAGTAGTATTCCACAACATCATACGGCAGACTTACAACATATGTTAGATGCTTTTTTTTTACTTTTGAGGTGATAACTTTCTCATGTAAAAACCAGCAGGAATGAAGCAGAAACCACTACAGCTGGTGTTCAGGTTAAAGCTAGCGCTGAAGCAACTTAAAATTTAATTTTACACACCGACACATTAAAGCCCCTGTAGCTGATTTCAGTTAATCTCATCTCAGCTTTCATGGTGATTTTAAGATTTAATGTTTTGATATTAAGACCTAAAGTAAACCAATACTTAGGGCCCGTTTGCTTTGATTGAGAAAATCTCTCATTCTATTCACAAGCAAGGACCCCAACTCTGCAATAAGCTAGGCCAGGGGCTACAGTCTGGGGAAGGCCTCACTACGGATCAACAGCCTGCAGATCCCTTAATACTGCTGAGATAAGTTGGAAAACAGAGAAAAAACAGGGAGGGAGGGTGAGGCACAGAAACTAGCATAAACAGGTGTGTTGGGCAAGTAGGCTTTTACAGACACACTGCGGGATGGGGAGTGTTTGGGGTGTGGTTCTGCTCCTGAAATTCAGATAAATTGTCTCCAGTTGAACCCAGCTTCACTGATTGCTGCTTGTTTAACACTCTTAATGGTGTGTCTACGCAGGAGGCATTTAGGCAGGGGTTCATCTGTTGCACAAACATCTGGCGGAAGAAAGACCTGAAGTGTGAGTTTGTCTCCAAGTACTGGGAAAATGCACAACTCTCAATACTTCACCTGAATCCATTCTTTCGAGATAAAGAAGAGGAACTTAAGCTGCTACTGCTGCATGCTACTCACACTCTGCCTCCTGTGTAGACATGGTGCAAAACTCCATAACAATGTAACCATCTTTCATATTTAACAAAGATTGAGTCTAGGTTCAAAACATCCCTCTAATGACCAACAGATGTCACAGACTGCATGTTCATTTTTTCCACTGCCTTTATCAGGATCTTTTTCAGTCTACCCATACAGCAGCCCAGTATGGGTGGCTTATGCAACTGGATGAAACAATTCAGGCTCCTGGGAGGTGGGGAATACGGTGGTCCATCCATTCTGAAATGAATTCGTTATGCAGTGTATTCACACTTGAGTCACTCCAAACACCAAGTTAACCAGTGCAGGAGACTGCACACATAACTGGATGCATAAATTTAAATTAATATATCATATATGTTATCTCCACAGGTATGTAGATCTATATGTCAGAGGTTGGTCAAATATGCACGTTTGCACATAAATCCTCTGGGTACAGATGGGAAATGTGACTCTCTCACACAGCAGCAGGATTTCATTCCGCTCTCTTAAGTTAATGTATACAAGATCATTTTCCAGGTATATGTTTGTATCTTCTATCCCTCATGATGAGCCATTAATCACCAGAGCTGCTCATCCTCCTCCTCCTCTCTCAGAGGACCTGCTCAGTGCTGGAGGCAGAGATGTCCAGGAGCCTCCAGGCTGCATTAGGGTTCAGCTCCTCTTGGTCCCGACACAGTGCCCATACATACATCATCCTCATCACTTTCTCCTGTTGAAGGAGAAGAAAAAAACAACGGTCAGTTCCAAAGTGACAGTATTGAAAACATAGTGGTTTGTTGTAGCTTTTGGCCTTCAAATTTCAGAACTGGAGCAATGAACAACCAAAACTCAGTGAATGTCTTAATAATTTGACTTACGATGAAATAGTATGATACAACTTACTAGAGAGACTAAATGATATATCTTTATGAGGCATTTAAAATTGTTTGTAGTTGAAATCCTAGTTATGTTAGACAAGGTCATATTGTTGCATCAAACCAGTAAACTTCAAAGATATTGGCCAATGGGTGTCTGTTATACACCACTGATCTGATTTCAGCCTTTAGCAACTTTGATGCTATCCATTAGATTTACTATTCTGGTACAGTAATTATGAGCTGACTGACCGGATCTCCTTCCACAATATCTCCCTTGGGGCTACGAATCACCATGACAACCTGAGCCTGGAAAGTGATGATCAGTACCGGGCCCTGATCCATCATTTTACCCATTGCTAGCTGAAATGCAGAGAAAAAAATTAAAAGGGAACGTGAACTTCAAATTAGCCTGAAAGAGCTTCTGGAATTTTTCAAGCATACCACAGTGCAGCATAAGGTGTTAATGCAAACAAATGAAAGTACTTACATCTATGTTATCAATATCAAGTACTTTAGACTGGAAGAGAAGCCCCAGAGCTCTGGCTTGCTGGATGGGGTGGGCAAGCTGACTGTAGGTCTGAGGAAAAACACATGAAACACACATCTAGCATTAAAAAAAAAAACAAAAAAAAAACACATACACACATACTGTTAATTTGTGAGGGCTTCCATTATTGAAAATGGGACTATACATATTTGTAAATATATTAAAACTGTGATAAAATACTGGGCCAATTTTGTCATCTGCCCATGTTCATGAGGTTCTGCACAGATGTTCATGCACAGCCTTTATTTTACATCAAATAGTGCATGATCCATGTCTACTGTATGTCCTTGATCTGTTTCTTCTGAATTTAACTAAACGTGGCCCCTTTCACCTGCAAAAGACAATAATATCTCCCACACCAAGGCCAGTGCCTTTGTAGGATAACTTACTACTAAAGTACAAATGATGGGAACTTTGGCTTTGTTCACTTCATGGTAGGTATAAATATTTATCTCATACATTTCAAATTTCACCAATTTTGACATTTCCGTATAATATCCAGAGGTACCATTCATTTTGGGCCAGAGCGCTGAAATGAAATAGTAACCTACTACTCATCTGCCAGTATATACCTCCAAAGTTTCATGAAGCTTCTTAAAGTCTGTAATGAGTTAT
Source organism: Etroplus canarensis (assembly GCA_015106775.1). Lineage (NCBI taxonomy): Eukaryota > Metazoa > Chordata > Actinopteri > Cichliformes > Cichlidae > Etroplus > Etroplus canarensis. The sequence continues at coordinate 9,677 of VUQH01023729.1, forward strand.
CATGATAACGTCGCAAACCTCTACAGCAGACATAGAGATGCTGTGACGTGAAATCCATAATATCTCCCAACTTTTGACTCGAAGATATACTAAGCTCTTATTCTTCACATAAGCACACCCTAATGTAATGTTAGTTTCTATTTCTATAAAAATTATTAAATACTTATGCTGCTGAGTGGTAGCATATAACTTACAGCTTCATAGCACCAGTCCTTTAATACGTCCAGCTCCCCACGGATCATAGCCTGCAGAGAAGACAGTGACACTCTCACAATACTTCTTTGACTTTAGGCATAAGGATGCCTGAATAATTTTAGCAAATTCCACTTTTCACAGTTAAATTATCACAGGAATATTCACTTAATGCAAAATCAGTGATGTACAGAGAGCCTTTTCTCCTAGTCTAAATCACAACAGATTTTCATTCCATGAAAACACATTCAGTGTAATTAGAGAATTGTAGATAACTTGTGAATTGAGCTGTGGCTTCCAACCAACTGCCAGTCTCTGCACCAGCTTAGCCAATCTAAATTTGAATGGTATTTCTTATATAACAGACACATGCAGCCTGGACTTATAAAACTGTATCATCTATTCTTGAAGGACAACACCAGTTGTGTTTCCTCCCATCAGTGATTTGAATTATTTTTTAGCTGCTGAACTTTCTGTGAACTCAGTAATCTGACAGCTGAAATCCAACATAAGGCATGAAATTAATTTACTGGATCTGATCTAAACTGGAGCAAAAACTCATACTAAATGAACCAAGGCTTTCATCAATTAGTCTTTTCCTAACCTCCTACTCCTCAAAGAAAAACATGCACATGAAGCAGCCAGAGTAGATATAGGCTGGAAGAGCCTGTTTACCTCCAGTATGTTGGGGATGATATCTTTCTCACACTGTTTAAGGAAAGAATCTTTGTCAAAGTTAGGATCTGCCTTCAGGATCTCAGTCAGCACCTCAGACATTTCTGTCTTAGAGAAAAGACCACCTGGGAAACAAACACTAACATCAGAATCAGCAACAAAAATCACTCAAATATAGACTGCATGTGTAATATGAAGCTGTTGAATATCAACAAATATCATCAGACTATGACAGGAACATGGAACATGTATTTAATGGTCTACCTCTTGCTGATAATGCACATATCTATTTTGGGAAAGGGCAACTGTTTTGGGGTGTTTGGCCAGAATAGTCAGATAGAAGATTTTGACAAAAACAGTAACTCCAAAATCAGTATTGAGTATGACTGGGCTTTACCTATAAAGTCAGTGACTCTGTCAGTTACAGCTCTGGATGCTCTGATGAGGGCGTTGTCACTTTCATCGTATTTCATCTTCATCTCAAAGAATCCTGAATGAAACAAAAAACGAGTTCTACAGTGATGATTAATGGCCAACAATACACATGCTTTCAGTGAAAATGGCAGATAAGTGTTCACCTGGGTAAACACACAGATCATAGTCTAATAAACACCTGATGTTTGCACTGTATTAGTTTGTCACTGAGTCTACAGTAAACAATCTACTGCCACCTGCTGCTGTAAAAGTAAATAACACATGCACATAAAATCAATGGACAAGGTATCCCTGTAGTGTAGTGGTTTATACAATCACCTTACTAGCAAAAGCTCCCTGGTTCGATTCCAGGTGGGGACACAAGCCCCTCTCACCATGGAAGACTGTGTCAGGAAGGGCATCCGGCATAAAACCTCTGCCAAATTACCAATGCGGATTAATCCGCTGTGGCAACCCCATGGAGCGAATACAAGGGAGTAGCCAAAGGAACATTTTTTTTTAATTGTGCTACCAATACATTCAGCCCACAGGTATTCTTATGGCATCCCATTCTAAATATATAAGCATTTATATAGATTAACGCCATACATTAATGCATTAATATGGATTAAATGTCCTAATTCATCATAATACCACACTTGAAATCAGTGATCTTGTTAGAACAACCCATTCTTTCACAAATGTTGTAAAGGCAGACTGCATGGTCAGGTGCTTCATTTTATACACCTGTGATAATGAGACTGAATGAAACACCTGAATTCAGTGATTAAGCGCTGTAACCCAATACTTTGTTCCATATAGTGTATCATGTAAGATCAATTCCACAGCATCTAAGCAAATAAAGACTGGAGGAATGTCTTACTGTTAAAAACTACATTGTTGTCCTTGAAGTCCTTCCACTGCTGGTACCACTTGGAATCCTTATGAAGAACAACACCCATGGCCTCTCTGAATTTTTAAAAGGCAAAATCATTAACCTCATCAGAGAGGTGTACAACAGCTGATCTCATGACTTGAAGGAAAAGTACATTTCAAGATAGATAAATAAAAAGATAGATTTGAGTTATAACAGTTACTCACTCATTGGCTTCAAACACTCTGTTGTTGGCATCTGCTCCTTTAGATGAGAAATCGCTCCTCTTCCTTAGCTGAGAAGGAGCCCTGTAAGGCCCAGCATCACCGACATCTATCTCCTTCTTCATGGTTTCCACACCCTGCAAAGGGTGCAAAGATTTTCATTACAAAAACAGTCTAAAATGAAATTAAAATCATAACACAAATTAGTAAAGAGTAGGTTTGCCACAACATGTCTTTATCAGCTGTTAAAAAACCATGAGATCCTGGTCAACCAAGCTGTAGCTGCAGTTTCAAGAATGGCACAATGGCAAAAAAATGTAGCTCTGAAACTTATTTATTGAAACATTTTTCAACCCAAAATATAACCACAGAGAAATTACATCAACAACGTTGCATATTTGCATCAGTCAAATATGCAATCTAAATTAAGTGACAGCTGCACAAAGTGTCTGACTTCTGTAGTTATGATCCTGTAAAGAAAGGTCTGTGAACTACTACTTAATGTTAATATTCCAAAGTTTTGCATTTTTTCCCTCTTCCACTATTTTCAAAATATAAAGCACTCCGAATCACAGCAGGTACAAAACCAGGAGTTCTGGAAGGTAGAGGAATCCCAGAAACAATGTAAAGACGAAGAAGAGAGGATATTGTTTTCCAACCTGTGAGATGGCCTTGAATGCACTGGTCTTGCCCAGTTTTTCTCCTCCTTTGGAGAAAGTCTCAGCGGAGTGCATAGCTGTCTTGGTGGCCCCCTCCACACCTTCCTTGATCTTCTTCCCAATGTCAGTACGACTCACTTCCTCAAGACCCTTTTAACCAAATACAACACAAAAACAGTCAATAAATTTTCATTTTTATTAATAATATTTACTTTTGTTGCCATTCCAATCACTATTAACAACACTGCATTAAAAGATATCTGGCTAGGAAACAGAGGGAAAATCTGAGTTTGGCATGATGAAAAGTAAATAAATAATTTTTTTTTTTTTTTAAATCCTAACATTTCCATGTGGGGGGTATCTATCAAATTTGCCTTAATCAAATTAAATCAGAATAGGTTCTAATGTCTTACCTCTTTTACAGTTTCTGACAGAGAGCCCAGGGTCTTCTTAAACACCTCTGATGTCTTTACTGTCTCAGCTTCTATTGATTTCTAATGAGAAAAATACCATTCATATTCAAACTTCATTCAAACTATTACTGAAATAAAACAGCTAAAATCAACTAATGTTCTCACATATTTTCTGCGGGCCTGTTGGAGAGCATCAGACTCCTCGAGTCTTTTGGCCTCTTCTCTGAACTTCTTAATGTTTTCCTTCATCTCCTGATTCTTACTAAACTCCTGACGAAGGTTATCAACAAACTCTCCCAGAAAACCTTTACGTCCTGAGGCATATCGCACCTGATGAGACAAATGCAGAAAAGGACTTCAGCTGACACACAGACAGTGATAGAGTGAATACATTACATACATATTGCTACTGGGAAGTTCTCCTTTATCTGTCTGGAACCTTGGAGGAAAAAATAAAACCAAAATCTACATTTAAAGTTATTTAAGTCACACGCACAAATGAATATTGTCACCAACGCAATCAATGAATCCTTTGAAGGCGAATGGGAGATGTGTGTGCCATTGTGTACCTGCACAGCTGCAGCTGGGCTCCTATATAACCTGTAAGCATCTCCTCTCCACACCGAGGAGACCAAAGACCTGGAGCTGAGAGCCAAGACATTTCTGCCAATGAGCTGCAATGCACAGACAGCAACAGTCAGCCACAATTATTAATGACATATACAACTGTAGTTTCAACTGCATATACCATGGGCAGCACATTAATAAAAATACCCACAGGAGTTGGTTGATGGACCTCCACAAATCACCAAAAGATGTTAAATGCACATTAGTGTAATTTCTACACATTTCTGTAACTCCAGTGGAGAAATGAATATCATTCTCTTTAAATAGTAATAATACATTTTATTTAAGGGCACCTTTCTTGACACTCAAGGTCACCGTACAAATAGAGCAGTTAAAACAGTAAAAACATTAAAGAAGATAAATATACTAAAAACAAGCAATAAAACATACACATTAATGGACAACAAGGTTAGCTGAACTGTACAGACATTTGAACAGGTTTTCTTCCTACAGGTAAGCCTAAACAGATGAGCTTTAAATCTGGATTTGAAGTGTTAAAGAGAACTAATATTGCGGAGGTCTGGTGAAAGTGAATTCCATAACTGGGGGGCAGAGTGTCTAAACGCTCTCCCACCCATTGTAATAGGGCGAACAGAAGGAATATTCAGGTGCAGAGAAGAAGAAGAGCTGAGGGTGCGAGACGATATGGTGATGTGAATGAGATCAGAGAGATATGGAGGAGCGAGATTATGAATGGCTTTAAAGGTGAGAATTAATATATGTATTAATATTCCTTCATTTGTTGCTTGATGATGGTGGTTCACTGTCCCGTCTGCAAAGCAACGCTAACACGCTGCCTAAGCCAGCTTGGTTAAAATTTGGTGACTGCAGCAGCAGTATATTATCATTATTAAGATACGTGGCTCCTCCTGTCCTGCTAACTGGGATGTTTTCATCCACAGGTTTTTATATATTTACACTCTAGCTGCTAGTGTCTCCTGTAATGTAGTGGTTTACACATTCAATTTACAAGCAAATGGTTCCTGGTTCAATTCCAGGTGAGGACACAAGCCCTTCTCATCATGGGTTGTGTCAGGAAGGGCATCTGGTGTAAAACCTTTGGCATATTATCAATGTGGATTAATCTGCTGTGGGGACCCTTTGAGGAGAATACAAGTGAGCAGCCAAAGGTACATAAACACACTCTAGCTGATATTTTTTATACTTTATCAGATACTCAATTCTGATGGGTGTCTCGTGATATTTGAACATTAGAGATTAAGAAAAAGTTTACCAGCAATGTTATCACCAGTTTCTGTGTTTTTGTGACAGAACTGAGTACTTTATCCTCAACTACAACAGAATCGGGTGAGTTACGTGTTCAATCCTTTCTGAATACAGTGAACGCACCATATTTGCTGTCAAGGTAAATGATGCCATTAAGCATGTTTGGGACATTTGTATTGATAGGACAGCTCCAGCTCCCTGTCAGGTGGCAGAATTCCATCTAACTTAAAACAGGTGGCACTGGTATTACAGTTACAACCCCAAAAACTGCGACACCTTTCGTGTTTGATTGCAATTAGTCACTGAACGTGCAGTTCGTGCCTGTCTGCACGGAGACTTTGAAAGGCCCGCTTTCAACCAAAACGTACCCCTTCACACAAGGAGCTACAACCTTCAGTAAAACAATGTGGCGCTTTTAGCCGTTAGCGTTTCAATAACAATGGTAAGCATCTGCCGTGCGTCTGATGCAACGAGGCCTTTTCAAACGGACATCTCTGCATAAAACACACCAGAGAACACACCCTGCAAATCAATGCGCGTAAAGACACTGATAACAAAGCCCTGTGGGCCAACTGCCTTCACCGAAGTATAAGCCGGAGACTCAGGAGCTGTAATGAAGGACATGAATGTCTCTAACCTCGTAGCACCGACACAACGAAGCTGCCATCTTGATCTCGAAATGCGCGGAGAAGCACGTGCGTTCCTACTGCAGCAGCTGGCGTTCCGCTCGACCAATAGTAGGAGAGGTAAAAGGTGGCGGGGCGGGGCCAGGTAGCAGAACGACACTAAAGGGAACATCCACCCAAAAAACAACTGATATTTCACCTTCTATCGGCTGCTCCCGTTAGGGGTCGCCACAGCAGATCATCCGCCTCCTCCTGCATGTCAACCTTCACCACATCCACAAACCTTTAAGAGTACAAGGCTGTGGAGAGCAACTTTGTCACATGGGGCAATCAGAACCACCTGTAGAACTGGTTGTGGACATGAGAAGGGCCAAAACACCAGTGACCCCTGTTTCTATTCATTGGGTCTGTTTGGAGATATAGAAGTGGAGGATTACGAATACCTCGGTGTTCACATTGACAATAAACTGGACTTTATTATAAACACAGAAGCCATCT
>VUQH01023731.1:0-12020 GCA_015106775.1 Etroplus canarensis
ACTATGATGTTTGCAGATGACATTGTGATCTGTAGTGAGAGTAGGGAGGAGGTGGAAGAGAGCCTAGAGAGGTGGAGGTATGCACTGGAGAGAAGAGGAATGAAAGTCAGTAGAAGCAAGACAGAGTACATGTGCGTGAATGAGAGGGAGGCAGGTGGAACAGTGAAGATGCAAGGAGTAGAGGTGGCAAAGGTGGATGAGTTTAAATACTTGCGATCAACCATCCAAAGCAACAGACAGAGCACAAGAGAGGTGAAGAAGAGAGTTCAGCCAGGGTGGAGTGGGTGGAGACAAGTGCCAGGGGTGCTTTGTGGCAAAAGGATAGCAGCAAGAGTGAAAGGGAAGGTATACAAGATGGTAGTGAGACCTGCTATGACGTATGGTTTTGAGATGGTGGCACTGACAAAAAGACAGGAGACAAGGCTGGAGGTGGCAGAATTAAAGATGTTGAGATTTTCCCTGGGAGTGACCAGGATGGACAGGATTAGAAACAAGGGTACAAGTACAAGGGTGAGTACTGGCTGCATTCCTATTGGGCAGTGAGTAAACAATGATCAGTGCCACACCGAAAGAAGGGGCTGCATGGGTTGATACAACAAACTTGTTAACATGATCCAAAAACATGACCTCCTTGGCATAGCTGACAATCAATACTGGCCACAGACTGACAGTTTTGTAGTATTTTCTTTTAGCTTGTAGAGGGCAGTGAAAAACAGAGTAAAAAAGAACAGAGTGCATACCTCCACCATGGCTGAACAGCCCCATCTTATACAGTTGAAGAATCCTTAAAAAAATCAAAAAGTGACTCACTTTTAAGTTCGGCAAAGCTCCACCTCTAGTAAAAACTTCATGCCAATCCAGTCATGACTTTTTGTATAATCTTGGAAACAAACAGACAAACAAACCAAAAACATAACCTCCATGTCAGAGGTAAAAATTGACACTAGGTCCTGAGGTGCAAATTTTGGTGCCATCTCCAGAACACTATTTTGTCAATATTATGTTAAAGTAAAATATGTGCCAGCACCAACGTGCTTCAAGAGAACACCATCAGGTCAAAGACTGGGGTTTCTGACACTACTGAAACAGTATATCTTTTGTAGTTTGTTACTAAAGTAAAGACTGTGTCTTTAAAACATGATTCATATCCATCAAATAAATTATCATTAATAATAAAAAGCAATGAAGTAAACATTTTATAGAAGAAAATAATCAAAGAAAGTTAAAAAAAATCACCATATATTGCAAATGTTTTTTTCAATAAAACTGTTATACGTATTCAAGTATTTGTTTATTTAGCTTCTCCTGCAGACTAATCAGAATAGATAAAAGCAATTATATCTCTCTCCTTCACACTTCATTCTGTTTTTTCCTTTATGTCTTTGAATGGTCAGAGTGATATAATTTACAAAGTCAAAACAGTTCATTTAATTGAATAACAGTCTTTTTTTTTTGCATTTTATGTTGATGTATATCACCACATTATATGAAAGTGTAAAACTTGTAAAACAATGAAATAGTCTCAGTAAAAGTGCATTCATGCTGTTTTCTCAGTGCACAGCACTGTAACCCTCTTAAAACAAATTACTGCCATTGATCACATCACAACAGGACAGTGTTTGTGTTGGAAAATTGATTGTGCTTTGGAGAAAAGGTGACATGCTGCAGTCTTTTTGAGGCTAACCCTGACACAAGCCCAATGGCTGTTTTGTAATTGTTAGGGTGCAAAGGTAATGAGAGGCTAAAGTGGTACAAATGCAAATAAGAAAAGCACTGATGCTGAGTGCCTGATGTAGTTAGACCTCACTCCAGTTTTTTCAGAACTTTGGAGAGGAAAAGGGTAAATGAGTACAGAAAAAAATGCAAATTTTTCCTTACAATCCTTTGCTTACAGTAATTGGATTATCTTCATACCTAAATTATCACAGACTCATTAAAAAGGGACTGGCACCAAAAAAATACCTTCTCATAACATCTAGAAACTTCTCTGTGACACTTTATTATGATGTGCATAATATGAATTAAAAAATATTAAAGTCATCACATTCATTGCAACTAAAAAGAGGCAAAAGTAGTTTGAAGGTGTTTGGTGATTTGTGTGTGTTAAGGTAAAAATTCTTCAAAAAGAAAAAGAAAAAATGATAGAGACACAATAATGTTGAGACAATGGAAACGAAAGTGAAAAAAGATCGAGCAAACATGGACTACAGCTCTAGAGTCAAGGTGCATGCAAGAAATAGCTTGAAGTCCAATAACCATAAACCAAGGTGTTTGGTTTGAGTCAAAATGACTGGTGATCAAATATTTCCTTTTAGAAAATCTACTGGGGCATCCTATACCTCATCTGGTTCCACCTCAGGCTACCCGCGTGATCTCCACTCACTCACCCTCCTTCTATGCCACTGTCACTGTCACTATCCAATAAACACAAAGGCTTTAATAAATAGTGACAGCCCATAAACAGAAACTGAAATGCCAACAGCTTTTGAATGACCAAGATTCAAGTGGGATCAATTTTAGCACTTATTCAGCGCAATACTTAAAAGAAATTACTATCATTAAAGAACTGTATTGTTTGGAGCGTTTTCACATTCCACTTTATGTCAAAGGATGGTTTGGTATCCTCTGTCATTATTCAACTGAGAAATTAAGTTGAAACTTCTTCTGAGAAAAAAGCGGGGAATTTCTGTTATTCTCTGTGCTTACCTGTTTTCCATAAATGTTTTCAGACAACCAGACGTGAGGACACTTGAACATGCTTTTATGCATTTTTTTAAACACACACAACAGACTTCTGTGATGACTAACTGATGGCTTAGCTCCATTTACTAAGGAATAGGCATTAAATGAAAACCATTGCCCCTTTCCTCATATCATAGCTTCTAGCCTTAAACTTTAGCCTTTAACTTTCTTTCTTTCTTTTATTTTAAAGCACTGAATGTCCTTGCTCCCCAATTCAGAAATGCTTAAAAGTGTTAGTCACCCACTCAGATTATCTGGCACTGGCCTGTTTCATTGTAATGCATGCCTTTTCAAAGTGTGGTGAATCTATCTTTAGTTTTTATGCTACTAGTTTCTGAAATTCCTTTTGGAGGTCTTGAGATGTGCTCTGGCACAGTTCACTTAAAGCAGTTTCAGCTTATGTGTACTTGCGATAAAGCAAAGTGAAAGGAATCTTTCTAAGTGTTTTAATTGTGACATGTGACTCTGGTTAAGCCCACTCTAGTTCTTGTTACACAAAACATTAATGTATTTTACACATTACTTCTCACTTTTTCAAAAGTAATGCAATACATTACCTAATTAATCCTTGGAGAAAGTTATTCCTTTCACTACTCATTGTTTTACTTTGTAACATAGCCTGAGATGCATTTTCATAATTACCATTTAACAAGATAAACCTTAGAGTGCATGTTTACACACCAATCACAAATCCCTCTCCTAATGAGAACACATAAGATATTTCTTTTAGTGTTTAAATATGAACACAACGCTGAAAGAGCACTTCACAGCGATTGTACTATAGAAACAGGTATTGGTAGAAATAAAGGCCACAATTCTACAAGTCTAATTGCTCATCACTACTTTTGTTACTGCTTGAAAAAGGAGCTCTGGCTGCTCAACTGGGGCTGGCTTTAACATCACCCTAGTTTTGTGTTAGCATGCTGTCTATGTAAATGCTCGCAAAGAACCAATGTGTTAGCAGGAGTAGAAAGTTGTTTCTGTCTAGGCACATTCTGTACTTCAGGATCAGCTCTTTTAGTTTCATGCAATAATAATAAAAGTAATGTCCACATCTTCACTTCTCAAAAGTTGTGGACTGCATAACTATTTCCCTCCTCCTGCCACATGAAGTGAAATCAGCTGTCAGTACAAGAGCAAATGAAAAAGGTACGTCTGATGATTTCTCTCTGCGGTTGTGCAGATTAGTGAAGAACGACAGAAATGTAAGTAATGACATAATTGCATGGATTTTAGTACAGCAATGCAATATATTACCTTGTCACATAAAAATGCTATGTGACCACATGCTACCTTGTAACACTGGTTAAGACCTTGTATATATCAAGACAATGTGATGCACCTGGGTGAATTTTTTTTCAAAGGAAACTGACAAACATATTTTAACTGTGTTTTCTTTTCATGTGAGACTTTTAACTTAGCATTTGTAAATGTTAGATTAACTGCTTTGAATGGTGTGTCACTGAGTCATTAGGAGGACTTCTTAAAGGATTTAGTTTTATAAAGTCTGGCCACTGGGCCCAGTCAGAAAACTGGGTTAGTTTGTGAAATAATGAATTGAATTTGAATTGAATTTGAATTGAAAAATTGAATTGAAATAATGTGTGAAATATATTACTACTAATAATGTTTATTTACTGCTAACAGTGAAGGATCCCATTCCTGTGAAAGTGCAACTACAGTGTAATTGGGTTTACTAATTGCTGTACTCTGCTTACATCATCAATCCATCCATCCCTTTCCTTAAGCTCTGCCAATTCTCGGTCCCTGCGGTGCTGGAACCTGTCTGAGCTGACACTGGGGTGAAAGGCTGGGTACACTTTGGACAGGCTGAACCTTCACAGGGCTAACACAGAGAGACAGACAATCGTTCACACTCACATTCCCACCTACAGCCAATTTAGAATCAACAATGAACATGTATGTCTTTGGTCTGTGGAAGAACCCACACTTTCACAAAGAGAACACGCAAATCCCCACTTCATTCATAGTATAGTAAAATAATGCCATCTGGTGGAGGAAAGAGACCAGGTTACTGTGAGAAGAAATTGTTCATTGATGGTCAGTTCAATGGTTTTTGTTTGTTTGATTCCTCAAGAGGGTAAAAGCACTGAAGTAATCATCAGACATAAATAATCTACTGAGAGACTTGTTCATGTGGTGGGTCCATGGGCCATCAGAGGAAAAGCCACTTGGGTTATCAGAGGTACAATTTTAAAATTCCATGAGCCCAAGGTGGACTCTTTCTTTAGATTCATGAAAAAAACATATTTGGCTCTAAAAGCTCATTTTTGATGTTCAATACAGAAGATTCATAATTTGGACCAGCTGAATACAAGGACTTACGAAAGAATGAAGGAAGCACACAGACAGGCGAGACAGTTGAACAGAAGAAGTATAGCTGCAAGAAAATGCAAGTGCACAAGGACAAGAGGACTATACTGAAAAGTAAAGTATGGTCATAACTGAAGCTTTGCATTACAAGTTTCTGCATTTGTGGAGGAACAGAATAAGGAACATTTTACAAATATCAATCCTGTATGGATTAAAAAAAAGAATAAAGAAAGAATAAAAGGCAGTTTTTGCAGTTGCAGGTGTCTTGTCAAAAGTTTCAGGCATTTCCTTTTTAGTGACACACGAGTGGTCAAAAAAGACAAAAAGACTGAGTGGTGACAGTGCATTCCGCTTACATTTACAGAGAATCAGCTTGAACTGTGAAAAATACACATACAAATGTTTTATATAAAAATTATACATACAAATACAGCTATCAAATGCTTATAATGTAATTTTTTTCTAGTGTACAGTCATCAAAGAGGGAGCTACATAACTAAGGCGGTGTTAATGCTGCTTATTTCCAGTAGTTAATATATATAATGCCTAAGTAGTGTGCAATCTGTTGTGACCTATCTATCCTGCTGGACTGTAATGTTCTTTACTAGTGGTGTCTTAGGCTCCCTTCAGGCATGTAAGGGGTGTTAGTCAGCACAGTACTGACATGTCCCAGAGGAGAGGATGATGTAGGGTGCAGGGACTGGGACTCACTCAGCATCTCAGTCACTGCAGAGGTCTCACTGTAGTCCATCTGTGCCATTGTCAAATTGTATATAATCTCATCTATACTTATTCTGTATCTAGGATTGGTTTGTTGGGGGCAGGTACTGGTGCATGAAAAGCTCCAAATGATTATTCCCAGTAGTGCAGTTTAATTAGACTGGCAGTGTACACTAGGTCCCAGAACTCAGCTGTGACATAGTTTAAATACTAACAGTGACTCTTGAAGATCTATCTCTGAAACATTTAACAGATGTGGCTAATGCATTTGACAAGTGTGCCAAAATGAATGCCTTTTCTCTGCTTCACATTCAGTTTGTGCTTTAATAACAAACTTTCCCAAAATCGTAGATTCAAGAAGTTCATGCACTCCAGGCAATACTTTTTCTGTTGTCTAGTTCATGGCACACAATAGTCTTATGACCTGACTACTCTTAAGCTGTAAATACTATTGTCTTCATATTACTGAGAAAGAAAGATCAGGCATCAACCAGAGATGCATAATTATTTTAGCTCTTAATTTTGATTAAGGAAGGTAGTTTTATCTAGTGTTTGTTAGTCACATTGATTGCAGTTAATTTACATTATCAGTAATTTCTTAAAGATATTGTTCCACATAAACAAAGGTCCTTTTGTCACACTACCCTTTTCTCATTTGGTTTCTACAATCTAAAAACTTAAATTGTTTGTCATACACCACTTAAACTAAAGACATTCATACTTTACCAAATATGAGACGCCTTTTCCCTCTCAACTAGACAGCAGGCATTCTTCAACATGTGATATCTTCTGTCTCCATAGAAATCTTGCTATCTTTTTATGGCAGTAAACGGAAATAAAATAGGCACTATGACTGTATCAGCCAGTATTTCAATTGCAATATTTCCCTGAATAAGAATTTACTGTATATTTTAACTCTATTATTTTTGCATTGCTGTGCAACAACATGAGTCAAAAAGAAGGGTATTACATGAAAACGAAGACATCACTGTCACATATGAGGAAAACGGGGACCAAAACAGAGATGAAACTGCTTTGGATAGGCACTCACAGGGCACTTTATTAGTTACTCCTTGCTAATACAGGGTTTGACCCCCCTTTTGCCTTCAGAACTGCCTTAATTCTTCATGGCATGGATTCAAAAAGGTGTTGGAAAAAATTCTCAAGAGATTTTGGTCCACATTAACATGATCACATAACATTGCGTAGTTGCTACAGATTTGTCAGCTGCACATCCATCATATAAATCCCCCATCCCCAAATGTGCTCTATTGGATTGAGATCTGGTGACCGTACAGGCCATTTGAGTAAAATGAACTCATTAACATGTTCAAGATATCATTTTGAGATGACTTGAGCTTTGTGACATGTTGCATTACCCTGGTGGAAGCAGCCATCAGATGATGGCTACATTGTAGTCATAGAGGGATGGACATAGCTGGCAGCAATAGTCAGGTATGCTGTAGCCTTTCAACCATGCTCACTTGAGTATTAAAATAAAATACATCCCCCACACCAGCAGCTAGAACTGTTGATACAAGGATGGTTCCAGGCTTTTATGTTGTTTACCCAAATTCTGACCCTACCACCCAAATGCTGTAGCAGAAATCGAAACTCAACAGACCAGGAAACATTTCATCCTATTTTGGCAAGTCTGTGTGGATTGTAGACTCAAGTTTCCTGTTCTTAACTGAAAGGAGTGGCACCTGTTGTGGTCTTCTGCTGCTGTAGTATATCTGCTTCAAAGTTCAACGTGTTGTGCATGTAGATGCTCTTCTGCATACCTTGTTTGTATCGAGTGGCTATTTGAGTCACTGTTGCCTTCCTATCAATTCAAAGCAGTCTGGCCTCTCCTTTGACCTCTGGCATCAGCAAGACATTTTTGCCCTGACAACTGCAGCTCACTTTTTCTCTGTAAACCCTAGAGATGGTTGTGCAGAAAAAATCCCAGTAGATCTGAAGCAGCAGTTTCTGAAATACCTTGACTGAACCAACAAACAGGTCATGTTCAGAGTCACTTAAATCACCTTTAACTTTCTACTACTCTGCTCTTTTTTAACTTCAGCAGGTCATCTTGACCATGTCAATATGTCTAAGGGCACTAAGCCACTGCCATGTGCTTGCTTGATTAGCAGGCCCAAACAGACTGCAATTTTTTTTCATAGTTTTCTGTGGTGATCTCGTGGGAAAATCTGCAGGATACAGATTTCATGTGGGCCTGCTGATTAGATATTTGTGTTAATGAGCAGTTAACAGGTGTATGTAATGAAGTGGCCAGTCAGTGTATTGTTAGAAAAAAAAAGCCCATATAAATATTAGCATTATCAAATATATATTCCTAATGAAGGCCAAGCCAAAGAACTGAATATTGTAAAGTCTGACTTTAAGTCATTTACATTAAGCTCAAAAGTAAACATTTTTTTAATAAGGCTAATGAACTTCAGTCCACCTATGAGTATTTATCACCATCTACTGGACATCCAGAGAAAAGTCAACCTTTACAAAAACCAGGCAACAGAACGGCTTAAAAGTTAGAGATGCCTGCTTTTGGCATTTTATAGCCTTCTTGCCTACATCAGCAGTTAATGTCAAAGACTGTGATATGTGGGGCAGACAACAGTCCTAAACTGTGACAGTGCCAGAAAAAAATACCGACCTTTGTAATTCTAACGGGCCACTTCTCTACATAAAATGAGTATGGAGCAATTACAATAGCTGACAAGATAGTAAAATAGAAATGTGCTCACAAGGTTCAAAAATAAACTGAATTCTATGTACATCTTGGATTTGAGAGCAATATAGTGACACAGACTCAGTTTCAATCAACCACAAACTCAAGACATAAAATTTTTTTTCAGAATTTTATTCTTTAAATTAATTTATAAAATCTCATTTATGTTTTGTTTCATTTCATTTCTCTTTATATATTCACCAATTAACAATTTTGGCTATTTTCCCTTTCCACCCCGATGTACGCCCACACATCGATCATAAGGTCCATACCCCTTCACATACATATTGTGCGATGATCCTCAGTGTCAAGGTGGGTGGAGGGAGTTATATGGGTATGGGCCTTGTATAGAGCATGCCAAGAGAAAGGTTAGGGAAGCAGGGAATGGTAGAGGCTGCCTAACTACACCACCACTGTTAATATCATTAAGATAACCAGACAAAGAGGTAAAAGGGAGCATTCACTTCCACAATGACTTGAGTGTTTCCAGTGTGGGATAAACCAATCATGTTCAAATGGCTCGGAGTGTTCCATGACTTTTGTTTTCCCAACATCATGAATTCATATCAACTAATGACTGTAAACTGCACATTAGATATTTATCTGTGACAAGTCAGTTTCTCATCAAAAC
This sequence comes from Etroplus canarensis, assembly GCA_015106775.1. Lineage (NCBI taxonomy): Eukaryota > Metazoa > Chordata > Actinopteri > Cichliformes > Cichlidae > Etroplus > Etroplus canarensis. The sequence continues at coordinate 9,159 of VUQH01023731.1, forward strand.
ATTAAAACAGTCCCCACAAACTTAGCAGCAGCCCTGCAGACTGTTTAGCCCTTAGTAGTGACCTACACAAGTTATCAGTCCACTGTTTCAAGTGAAATCCACATCCGATGGTGTGTGAGTAGGTATCTATGTTGATGATGCATTTCTTTCTAGGCTTTTTAAAAAGGCCAACATCTACAGACACAAACCTTAACTTTAGTAAAATCACAGATTTATGTTACATTAACTGTACATCCAGGAAAGCCACATGGTTTTGTTTTCTACTCCAGTAAGGTATTTGTTCTTCATTTGGCAATATGATCACTCAACATGGCTCAATACTTCTGAAAGTCATCTTTGTTGCTGGTATGATTTGAGTTGAGTAACTGAAATATATCTATGATAAATATCTAGAAAGTCTTCATAGATGGAAACAGAAAAATTGCACACCTCCCATAAGGTCACTCAACATTTTTGATACCCAAGTTAGCACAAGAAGATCTTTCAAAGAACCTTTTAAAACTACATCTAATTGGTATCAAAAGATCCCTTCTTTATGTTTTGCTTAACACGACAAAGACACAAAAAGACAAATTTCAGGTTTGAAGGGAAGGAATGAAAAGAAGAAAGAGATCAAATGTCACTTCCTGAAACCAATATTTGTTAATGTATTATCTTTAAGCAAACAAAAATATATCAAATTTGACTCAAACAAAAAATGTACAGTGTTCACAGATGGACACTGTGCCAATCGCTGCATAATTCTGTCAATATACATAGCAGGTAGGTATTTTACACAGTCATACTCTTAGGTGTACTTTTAATCTACTATGAATTCTTCACTTAACTGTCACAGAAGTGAACTGATTTATTTAGCCTGTTAAACACATGTTAATGCTAAACTTACAGGCTGGTTTAAGACAAAACAGGGCGAAAATGACAACAGCAAAAATGTAAATACACTAGGATAAGACATCTGAATGAGCTTAAGGCATTTAAAGGTTATTCCTGACAGAACATAAAGGCTACAATAGCCTAAGCAGTCTGTCAAAATAACCCAGACTCAGACTTTTTAGTTTCATGAAATGTGATTTAAAATTAGCCCTTGGTGACCATCAACTATAATAATTATTTCTCCTCTTTAATGAAAAATTAAAGTAATTACTCCAGTACCCACTAAATTTATGGCACTCAGTTTTAAATCTAAGCAGAGTACATTTATGCATGACAAATGTACTAATAAAATATGCAAATGAATGAGTTTAAATTATTCATTTAACTTTTTTAGTGCAACAACCTCCCACCTTGCCCCACACACATCATATAGACAGGGATTTTAGCGTTTTAAAATGTATTTAACACTAACTAGCAAGAAATAACTCAAACTGCAATAACTGTGCTGTACAAAAATCCCTCTGAAATACAGTGCAAAAGAAATGTAGTATAACTCCATAACTACAAATGTTGGGTGTTGTAATTGCTATGTACTCTATCGCTATTAAACTGAACTGCAATAAAGTTTGTCTGTCAACCATATATAGCGAAACTGTAACAAAATACCAGACAGATCAGCTTCTGAATAGTTATTTGGATGACAAAGTCCAAAATTATTAACTTTTGCTGGCATCTATCAAGTGACTGACTGAGAAGATTGTAAGAGGAGTGTTTTCAGTTTAGCTAAAACATAAATTAGAAATGAGTGATGTAAAAAAATACACAATTCTTTAAGGTGTTTTAGGGCTATTTTAAAACCACTATATCATACTGGATGTATAAGCTGAAGCCATTTGAGGTAGACAGAAACCATGTTGGAGTATGTACTTTCATACTGCCTAAAACATATCAATAGGCTCACATATTGTTGAAGAACCATAATCACTTGATTTGAGTCCCAGTGTGAGACTTCCTGTGATCCCACCTGAGACTGACAGGGAACCACTGATCTAGTGCAGGGGCACTACAACATCATGACCCATGAAGGCTAGAGAAGTGTAATGAAAAGGGATGAGGGGCTTGGAACTGACACAACTACCAGAAAGAAATCACCACTTGTCTTCAATGTCTCAAGTCAACAGCAGCATTTAACCTCACTCCAAAAACCAGAAACAATTGAGGATTAATTTACAAGGCATAATCTTTTAAATAGAATATATGGCATCTGACCATTGTCTCAATGTGTCCCTTTGAGATATCTCCCACCCCACACCCACATATATAAGTTTATACCCCAAGATTCTTAATGCCAGACCTCATGCCCATTTAACAGTCTCACATTGTTCTAGAGAATAGAGATTAAAAATATATACTATTGACTTACTGACTTCCAGTGTATGTTTTCTCTTTTTCCCTATATTTTTTCAAGTTTAAAAAGACCTCTTTATCACAATGCAAGCTCAGAGGTCTTTTCTACTCATTCACGCTCACATACTCACTCACACATATATATATACTGTATATATATATTTATATTTATAGACTATAAGATTTTTTTAGCTGAGAAGTTAGGCAAAGTATATCATGTTCATTTGGACAGAATTCATTCAAAACGAGAAGGAATTAAACTGTTTCTCCAGTTTCCCTTTTGATGAGGGTAAGATTTGAGGAATTTGGGAAGTGCTACAACATCACATGACTACTCAAGAGCAGGTAGCAAGGTAAAAGGAAGAAGTAGTAGATAAAAGGCCTGAACTTGTACAAGGCAGAGAGATAGGCAGACGATATGGCTCTCTGTGGCATGTGCATTCAATGGCCCTACAACAGTAAGAGAAAATGTACAAAGTTCAAGGGAGGGTTAAAAAAAAGACCATTGGATTGAGATAAAGAAAGTGAATGATTTAAGCAGAAAGAAAGCTAAAAGCAAACGTGCAAGACTATGTTGCAGGT
>VUQH01023731.1:12040-30128 GCA_015106775.1 Etroplus canarensis
GGGGGGGGGGGGGGGGGGTAAACTAGAGGGAAATTAAAAAAAATATTCTGTCTGCCTGATTCATCGGTACACCAGGTGAGATATGGTGCCAGATTTGAAGTTGAGCTGATGGTTGGGCACAAAGTTGTGCTGTGGATTCTTTCGCGTGCACATATCCTTTGCATACAAGCCCATGCATGAGTCACATGACACCTTAGAACAGTTCACACAGGTGTGTGATGCACCTGGCTTGTTGCAAAACCCACATCGCGATCCCCCCATGCTTAATCGCTCACTGCTGCCTCCCTTTGGTGCTGTCAAGGCAACAGATTTGCTGGGAAACAGCTTAGAGGACATGAGGGGTTTCTCCATCATCTGGGGGTGAGGGTGGGGATGAGAATGTGAGTGGGTCAGTGTGAGGGGGTGTGGATGGAGATGGGAGTGGGAATGGGTATTAGAGTAGACAGAGAGCTTTTCCTTGACAGGAATGTATCCATCAAGGGGTCGCGGGGATTTGGGATGGTAGTCCTGGAGGCCACAACAAGGGGAGGGGTCCACATCATGACAGGCAGAACAGAGGATCATGTCACATCTCTGGCAGGAGGCCATTGTGGAGCAGCCCAACCCACAACCTTGACACTTCACACTACCATGAGCTTTGAGCAGCCATCCATCCCTTGAATCTCGAGGCTCTCTGGATGGTGGTCGAGATGGGGTCTGCCTTCCTCCTGTACCAGCCCCACCCCTTTCTGTGTACAAGTCAATCTCATCTAAAGAGGATAGATGGTAGGATGTGTAAGGATCAGCTGGGGGAGGTGACTGAATTGGGAAGAAATCTGCAACAGGGCTATAGGAAGGTGGAGCTGCCACAGAGGAAAGAGATGCTGAAGTGCTGGGCCTGATGATTTCATCTTTCATATCCTCCTCTGCATCAACAAACAGAGGCTCCTTCCTTAGGCTCAATGAGGCCTTCAAGACAGGCTTGCTAACTGCTGCGTGCCAGTGACCAGCCCCGTCTGTAACATCCACAGACTTAGATGGTCGGCTACCTCGCCTAAGGTGGTGGGCATGAGGCCTTTCTATATCCAATGGCCGCACAGACAGCCGAGCCATATCTGCCCCAAGGCTGTCGCGTCTGCGGAGCGCTTCAGCGCAGCCAGCTGCATCATCTCTGCAACCTCTGCGGAGTTCCAGGGCCTCCAGTTCTGAAGCTGAACCACGGGCCAGCGCCACTACCTCTCCCAGAAGACGACACTCTGCCTGGGCTAGGAAGAGTTCAAATGCCAACTGCCGGAGATGATTTGCACCCCCTGGGTGCTCCTGCAAATGGAACTGCGAATCATGGTCGCAGGCATAGCCGATGGTGCGCATTAGAGATCGGAGTTCAGCATCAGGAATGACAGACTGCAGATGGTACACATATGGGCCAGTGAAGGTCTTAAAAAGAGAAATGGGACAATCAGTATAAGTATGTCATTTCAAACAAGTGGCATGACAATGCTAAAATTTAAAATAAATAAGACCTCATGTTATTCCTGTTATATCTGGTAGATACACATTTAGTAGATACACATCATAATGTGTCTTCTCTGAGTGTGTGTTCACTAAAATCACAAATGTAAAAATTATGACAACATTTGAAAAATGAACTTAATCTTAGATACAACAACGCTAGTATTAAAATAGTATTAAAATACAGGTCTAGCGGTTCAGGAAAGAGCCGATTCCACTGCTGTGCTTTCAACTCTGCGGTTGAGACTAAACTTTTGCTTGCACACACACACATACTGTGTGGTGTTAACATTAGACAACAAGCAGAACTGATAAAGCAATACTAAATTAAATGACAAGAAATATAACTGCTAACTATTATATACTTAAGCGTGTTCTTGATCAGCCAATTACTAATATTGAGTAGTCATGTGTCACAGTATTCTTTGTGTCAGACATTACTTATGTCTAGCACATCACCACCATGAATCTTTCAAAGACTATACACTGCCTCTACTGATCAGTTATCTACAAAGACTGAGAGTGTGAACTAAGATGTGAAAAGTCATGTTTCCACATTTAAGGTCAAAAAAAGATATTAATATATACTACAAGACATCCAAGAAGATGTCCACTATGTGGCGAATCTCTTAAATGAAAAGTCACAAAAGTACAACTTGTGTGTTTTTTCAGGCTCTGCACTAAAACTCCGAAAGTATAATTATCAATAACAAGTGTATTAATAACCAAATATTGGCTGCCATGTTTAAACTCATAAGTTGGTAAGCATAAGTAAGAATAAAATAACTAACCTGTCAATAAACTAAACTCACCTTTATACATCTGAATTCCTTCTTCCAGGGGAAGAGAAGGAGGTTGGTGCAGATGGTTTCCAGGGTGTGGAAGGCTCTCTCCAGGCTCCTGAGGTTGCCTCCTCTCTGAGAGCGGAGCGAGTTCTCCACCACTTCATAGAAACGCACCATGCGAAATCGCTGTCCCGGATCTGGCTGATAGGCTCCTAGCAGAGCTGTGGCTGTGGAGAGTAGAGCCTCACTGTCCTTGTGTCTGCTTCTGTCCCCCTCCGCTGTACTTCGAGTCCCTGTGTTATCCCCTCCCTCCTCCAGTCTCCTCTCCAGTGCCGTTACATACCGCCGGAACAGATCCTCTTTTAACTTGGCATCCATTATTGGCAGCAGACTATTAGTCAGCTGTTAGACTTTTCTGAGAGAGCCTCACACCTTTGAGCATACCTTGCCACAAAATGCCACATTCAGGCACCATTTTTGACCACCATTTTTTTCCTGTATACACGGGGACACACTCAATGTTAATGTTTTTGGAAACACAGAAGAAGAGTGAATCTTTGCATCCACTCAGCAGCACATCTTCTAAGCAAGAGGCGCAGTTGACTGGTGCTTTCAGTTGGCGTAGCTAGGCTGCAGCCTGTAAGGATACCTTCGTATGAGCATCTCTGGTTTTGGCTGAAAGCCCAACTTGTTTCCAAAAAACAGACCTTTGATAATATCAGAGGGAGGTTTTTCTTGACAATCTGCTAATGCACAGTTATATCTATTCCGTTTCTTGGGTTCAGCATTGGTAGAGTTCAAGGTCACTCATCTAGAAGATGTGTGCATGATCTTGTGGTTCTTCTGAGCCATTTCCAAGCTGAAATAACACAGGAAATCATTATTAAAATAAAAATCCCCAACTCTAGAATACAAAAAGGAAACATATTTGTTTATTTTACTAAAGGTAAATTCTATTTAACGGTCATTGCGCACGTTTTGAAAATGCAGTGGTTCAAATGAGAGGGATAGTGTATACTGTGCTGAAACGATCTCTGTGCTCAGAGTGGGATGATGGGAGGATGCATCGCGTGGGTTACTTCATGTCTGTCATGCAGCTAAAGGACTGGACTAGAGTTATTTTCAGAACCAAGAAAGCCCAGGAGGAGTATAGTGTAAATAACTCACTGCTGATAGAAACATTCCCTAATGCTTACACGTTTGCGCCAGTTAGATGCGTGTAAACCACAGTAGCGCTCACTTCGGTGACATCAGAACGCATAAACAGACACATAAGGGAACTGGTACGAGGCTTTGACCACAGGGAAGCAAAGACCCTGCTCCTCCTTCCTGGACAAGCTGTACCTGCTGCCTGGCAATCTCGGCGAACATCCGCTTAGTGAGCTAGCAACCAAATGAGCCTTAGCAAGCAGCATGCTTTACTATTGCGCATTTACTACTGCAACATTAGCCAGCCCTGACCAACTGTACACAAAGAAACACCCAGAGGGCTTATATATTAATTCTTCATGACTCTCAAACCCAATGCCGTCAATGCCATGGGGCCCCTGCTGAATATAAGCTTAACAGTGAACGCCCATTTCAGCGTAGCTGGCTGGCTAACAATTGCTTCTGGCTAGCAGGGCGTTCCATCGCTATACAGAAAGCTTTCGCCACTTTAGAATCAATTATCAGCGCATACTGGGTCATTAAGCCAGCGCCCTTTTACGACCGAGTGTTACTGTGCTTCCGCTCAAAGCTCCTGTCGTTTTTAAAGTAGAAACACCACCACTCGCAAATCTTACCTTTAACAAGTGCTAGTCACGGCTAGCTACGCCTCCTCAGCTGTTGGAAATTCCCAGTCTAACAACACGCATGCGCCGAATCCTGACAGTTCATCAGCATCAGGGCCCACGTGCTAGGGAAGAAGGGATGCAGACCTGAACCTCTTCATCACCAGCCTTCATTAGTTTTTACTGTTTGGTTTTTTTACTTGGAAAAAAGACTGAAAAAATATGGGCTCGCGTGTGCAGCTCGATCATTCACATGAAGGTGTACGCAAAAATATTTGTTTTTTGGTTGTTTTGTTTTTTTTACGGACAGTTAAACATCCTATAAGGCTCCATTTACCCACAGCTGTATGCAGCCCCAATTCCATAAAGGTCAGGAAGCAGCATAAAATATAAATAAAATCACAATGATCTGCAAATCTCAAAAACCAATATTTTATTTTCAAAAGAACACAGAAAACAAATCAAATGTTGAAAGTGAGGCATTTTACAATTTCGTCTTGAATTTAAAAAGTAGAGGAAAGGGTAATGAAAGGTTGAAAAAGTAATAGGCACTAAAAAGAAACAACAGGAACATACTGCAACTAATTAAGTTGATTGGCAAAAGGACAGTAATGTGGCTGGGTATAAAATGAGCACCCTAAAGAGTCCCTCAGAAGTAAAGTTGGGCAAAGGTTCAGAAATCTGTTAGAAACCATAAACTGTGGAGCAATTTCAGAATAGTGTTACTCAGTGTAAAATTGCAAAGACTTTGAATATTCCATCATCTACAGTACATAATGTCATCAAAAGATTCAGAGACATCTCTGTGTGCATCTGGAGACATCTCTGTGTGCAAGCTACAAAGCCAAAATCTAATACTGGATGCTCATGATCTTTGGGACCTCAGGCAGCACTGAACTGCAAACAGGTATGATTCTGTCACAGAAATAACTGCATGGGCTCAGGAACACTTCCAGAAATCACTGTGAGCACAGTTTGCCATGCCATCCACAAATGCAGGTTAAAGCTCTATCATGCATATGTGAGCAGGATTCAGAAACACCACTGTCTTCTTTGGGGAGAAGATCATTTGAAATGGACTGGGCAAAGTGGAAAATTATTCTGTGTCAGATGAATCAAAATTTTAAATTTGTTTGGAAATCATGGATGCCATGTCCTCCAAACTAGAGAGGGGCCATCCAGCTTGTTATCAGCACTCATTTTAAAAAACCTGCATCTTTGATGGTGCCTATGGTACTGGCAACCTGCACGTCTGGAAAGACACCATTAATGCTGTAAGGTATACAGGCTTTAGAGCAGCATATGCTCCCCTGCAGATGACATCCAGATGACAGCTTTTTCAGGGAAGGCCTAGTATATTTCAGCAAGACAATGTTAAACTCCATAACAGCATGGGTTAGTAGTAGAAGTTCTGGTTCTGGACTGGCCTGTCTGCAGTCCAGACCATTTACCAACTGAAAAAACTGATGCATAATGAAATGCAAAATATGACAAAGTAGACCCAGGATTGTTGGGCAAGCGGAATTCTACATCAGACAAGAATGGGACAACATTCCACTTCCAAAGTCCAGCAGTTAGTCTGCTCAGTTCCCAGATGTTTATGGACTGTTGTTAAAAGGAAGCCACTTTTGTCTTGCAAATTTGCCACTTTTTTCTTGCAAATTTGCCAGTTTAATTTTCTTGTAAATTTGCTACGTTTTATTGCAAATTTGCCACTTTTTTCTTGCAAATTTGCCAGTTTTATTTTCTTGTAAATTTGCCATTTTTTCTTGTAAATTCGCCCTTCTTTGCAAATTTGCTACTTGTTTTCTTGCAAATTTGCCACTTTTTTCTTGTAAATTTGCCACTTTTTCTTGCAAATTTGCCACCTTTTTCTTATAAATTTGCAGGTTTTATTTTCTTGTAAATTTCCTACTTTTTTCTCGCAAATTTGCTACTTTATTTTCTTGTAAATTTGCCACTTTTTCACTTGCAAATTTGCCACTTTTTTCTTGTAAATTTGCCCTTCTTTGCACATTTGCCTTTTTTCTTATAAACGTGTCACTTTTCTCTCTTTTTCACATAAATGTATGATTTTTAGCTCCAAAATTCTGCGCTTTTTTCAAACTTTCAGTGGTCCTAATACTCCGCCGTAGTGTTGTTATTGTGTTGAATTATTAATTTGTCCCGACGTGGAGGTTCATAGTTTCAGTACAGTTAAACGTTAACGGCGTTCGCTCTCACCGGTGACTCCGCCCCTCTCGTTTAAAAACGAACAAGAAGCGGATGACGTCGTCACGGGGACGTTTGTGCTGGTGGTAAACCGACTCAGAGAAGAAAAGAAATGGCGATGCTCGGAGGCTTTAGCGCAGCAACGCACAAGAAAAACGTCTCTGACGGGAACAACGACGTTTCCGAATTTGTCTGTCCAGTTTGTCTGGAAATTTTCGAGAGCCCCGTAAAAACAGAATGTGGACATACGTGAGTATTTCTGCCTAATATTCGGTCTCCTTCTCTTTAACCCACGTCTGCCACCGACGATGCAGTGAAAATAGGCAAAAACAATAGAGGAAAGGGCTTCATTCTAAATGTGCCGTTGCACCAAAGTCACAATATAGCGACCTTACGGGTGTCTGCTACCGCTGCGACCTCGTTTTTCTGTTTTGCTCTCACGAATATGTGACAAAAACATTCACAGCTTGCTAAATCAGTTTCAGTTTTGTTTACATCAAAAAGAAGGCCTCACTTGGGAGTTGTAGTTTGGATCCGTATTGCTTTAACTCGCGAAGCCACTTGAAAGAACTACAAGTCCCTGCATCCTTGAGGTGGGGACTTTCCATCGGATTTACAGGAAGCTCTAGTCAGCAGCTTAATGAAGAATTCTTTAAGTGACAGCATCTGTTTTTTTTAAATGTGAGACTATAAATGGCACTGAGCCCGTTGAAAAATGAAAGCTCTTCCTTAATGTGAGCAGAGGCCGACGTATCACTGGCAGTTTTGGTGACTTATTTTGTTCAGCATCTCATTCCCTCACCCATCTCTTCACAGGTTTTGCCAGAGCTGTTTGCAGTTATGTTTGCGTCCACAGAAGCCTGTGTGTGCTGTATGTCGAGGCACTCTGGGCCGCTGGGCTAAAGCTGCTGAACTTGAAGCTCTCATTCAATCCTCTGTGGCAGCCTGTAAGGGATGTGGTGTGCAGGTATGCTTGATTATAGAGCTGAAGCAAAGATAATACCGAACCAAATGATCTTTGCTGCTTTTTTGTGAATGGGCTTTAAAAGCCTAATGACTTGGACAGATTACTCCCATATATGAAGCAACCACAGAGGCTGATTACGTAACAACAGCACATTTTTGCTCAGTCTAAATTTATGTCTTTACATTCAAATCATGTCAAATTGCAAACACAAGCCAACGATTATACTGTTAGTTGTGTAATTTATTTATTTCTTACAAGGTCGGCCTTTCTCAGATGAGAGGCCACACAGCTGCCTGTTCAAAATACCAGGAGTACATTGAGGAGGGAGTGAGAACAACTGCCCAGAGCCAGCCTGCCATCACCAGGTGGGAGAAGAAGCACAACACTTGTTTGCTATTCCCTACATAATAAAAGCTAGATTGGTTACACTGTAAAGTAAATTAAAGGTCACATTCAGACCAACACCAGTCTGAAGCCAAAAAAGTGCAGCCTGCAGCCCTCTCAGCAGTTTCAGCATGAGCGTTTGATTGACACAGCAGGAAGTACAGAAGGAACAGAGCTTTGTTGGCCCAACATATGCAAGGACACATTTCTGGTAGAATTTTTTTTTTTTAAACCACAGATGCCAACTGTTTACCTCTGTTTAATGTAACAAAAGATAAAATAATATATTCTGTCACATAAAATTCCCTTTTTTTATAGTGCTGTAACTTCAGTCTCATAGATATTGCTTCCTGGATTGAACCCTACATGGACAAAAGTATTGGCCAGACTTCATGAGCTTTTGTGACATCCCTTTCTAAATCCATAGATATTAATATGGAGTTGGTCCTGTCTTTGCAGCTATAAAAAACGTTCCACTCTCTGGGAAGGCTTTCTACAAGATTTTGGAGTGTCTGTGGGAATTTTTTCCCGTTCATCTAGAAGAACGTTTGGAGGTCAGAGACTGATGTTGGATGAGAGGGCCTGGCTCACAATCTTGGTTTTAGTTCATCCCAAAGTTGTTTAATGGGGTTGACGTCAGGACTCATTGGGTCAGCAGTGCATTGGTGACTTCTAGACACCATGGCCTACAACACTTGGGCACCGTGCTCTGTAACTTTATGTGGTCTGCCACTTCATGGCTGAGTTGCTGTTCTTCCTAAACACTTCCAATTTGCAATAACACCTTTTGCACTGTGGAATAGTCTAGGAGGGAAGACTTGTAGGGAAGAGAGTATTAGTATCACTTGTTGCAACAGTGGTATCTTATTAGAGTACCATGCTCAAATTCTTTGAGCTGTTTAGGGTGACCCATTCTATTACAAATGTTTGTGAAGTCTGACTTCAGGGTGAGGCACTTGTTTTTCTTTCTTTTTTAATACACCTGTGGCAATGGGGCTGAATGAAACACTTGAATTCAATGATTAAGAGGTGGGGCCACTATTTTTGTCCATATAGCCTATTTCTTGTTTCATCAGTTCTGGCAGGAACCTTCCCCTTCTTGTTTGTTTGTTTCCATTTTTAGTTCAGGACTGGTTTTTTGTTTGTTTTTTTTATCTGAATGCCTAACATCCCAATCAAAAATGAAGCTGTGTCGTTTTGTGGTATAATGTGTACTATGTGTAATGTACACATTTCACACTTACAATGAGACAATAAAATCTCTTGTACATATTGTGTATAGTGCTAAGTTTGGAGTAATTTATGTTATATATTGCACTTTACACATGCATATTAAATACTTTAATCTTCATCTTTATGCCTTTTTTTATATATATATATATGTGTGTGTGTGTGTGTGTCCCCGTAACATAATGAAGTTTCTCTCCAGGGATTAATAAATTAGTCTAATTCTGAAAAATTAAGTTTGTATAGGCAGCAAGTGGAGATTTTAACAGACTAGGATTTTTGATTACATGAGAAAAAAGTAGTGCAAAGTATGACTGAGTACATACTAAGTATTCTGTATTTTACTTGTCAGTAAGCTTTATATCTACAGTGTATATATGACAGTTAAACATTTATCTTTAGAGAAAGCTAACAAGATTGCTTGCAATTAAACTTGTTCATTTGTATGAAGTGGAACTGGTTTTTGGATTTAATTGTTGTTGGTTTTTTTTTTTTTGTTACAACTATGCTTCCTGAAGAAAATTACGAATAGGTGGTGCGAGAAACTATTATCTGTAATTGGTTTATGATGACTAATCAGGAAGTAGCCTTTTATTTTCAGCCAAATTAATTCAGAAAATGGCAAGGCTTTCCTGTAACAGCAACTTGTAAAACCAAGCACGCACCAATTGTAACATTCTGGGTCAACATTCATGTTTGAAATAACAATTTGGCCAATCCCAGTATATTTTGTTTATTTTGTTTTTTATACTTCCACCCCTTGTGCCAGGAAATAGAAATCATTATTCTAAAAAATAAATTAACTGTTTTTTAAAAATTATTTATCAAGCTCTTTTAGGTAAAGCATAATTGACATGACGGCGTAAACACAGGCCTCTGACATTAGTCTTATTTGTTAATTAGGCTGTGATTGGTCTAGAAGACCTATATCTGCTCACACTGAGGTTGGGTTAATATATTAATGCATCCCATTATACAGTCAGTTATTTTTTATTATTTTGTCTTAATCTCAGGTAACTGATATTGCATCAGTGATATCAAACAGTTTATTTCCTATTACATTTAAAGTAGAATATTCCTGTGGTTGAGAAACAAACAACTTTGTTAAAAAAATAAAATTAAAATTAATGACTCTTGGGTGTGACATTTTACTATTTCTGTTTCATTCCCGCAGTCCAGTGCCAAATCGTTATACCTTCACCTGCCCCTACTGCAACTGCCAGAACCTCGACCAGGACGGCCTGATTGAACATTGCACTTCCCAACATGCTCGAGATACACGCCAAGTGGTAATAAAATCCACCTTCTATTATAAATCCATCAGTCATTCTGAGTCCCTATACTTTACAGCATTTGCCAAGGTTAGTGATATGTTCATAGATTTTTTTCATCACTACCGTTTTTTTTCTTTAGGTGTGCCCTATCTGCGCCTCGATGCCTTGGGGGGATCCTAACTACAGGAGTGCCGACTTTTTCCAGCACCTGAAGATCAGACACACTTTCTCTTATGATACATTTGTTGTAAGTAAAGTTCTATTTGTGTTTTGTTTTTTGTTTTGTTTTTTTAATTAAATGACCAGTTATTAACAAACTTTTCTTTCTCGTGCTTATGATTTCCCAGGATTATTCCACAGATGAGAATACAATGATTCAGGAGGCTTTACAGCGCTCCCTTATGGACAACTGAAGTGTGAAAAACAGTCCACCTGGTGGAGGGATCGAGTAAAGTGAAGGGATGATGGTCTTGAAAAGACAGAAACACACAGTATCATCATTCATCTATAATGAGGATGGTGGTACTGGCTTACTAGGGTAATTATTTTCATAGGGAACTGGTGTCGTAACTATGAATATATAGGTTTATTATTCTGAAAATAAATCACGCAATATGGTTAAAAACATATTGTACTGCTTGATTTAGGAGTGATACTGTGTTTCTGGTGTGATACTCACTTATCTTCCCCCCCAAATGATCTGTAGACTTGATAGTTTAAGTATCTGCTAAACTCTGTTTGTTAAGCTGTTTGTTTATTAATGACAAAATGGTGCCATTTAGCTAAATACTTCCAAAGTTGTGATTAAAATTCCCCGTCGTCAGTACTTGTTGTTATGAGGGTGTAACCACTGGGTGGCTTACTATTGCCAACAGACAACAAACTTCACTCAGTGAAGTCGTCAAGTAACAGAAATATAAAAAATTCTACTCAAGTGACTCCACGTTTACTCTCAAAAGGTAAAAGGGATTTTTTTTCTTTTTGAGTAAGGTTTGTCAGCAGATGGAAGCTCTCACTTTTTAAGCGGTGTCTGATTGCAGAGTGTATGAGAGCGTGGGTGTGTTCATTCTGTTTTCACAGATCTACTGGTAAGAATAAATAATGAGGGTCAAACACGGCCAGGGACAGCTTTTTGTGTTATTGTATTGTTTCTCCCTTATGTCTTTGTGCCTGCTGGTAGATCTTGTTTCTGACTTCCAGAACTCATAGGGCTAATAGTTCATCCAGTGACTCTGCAGATGCAAATAGAGAAACATCTGTGTGTTTTGGTCAATTTGGTAATTTTCATTGCTGAGAATTTATTTGCATGTTAGCACCACAAGAGGGCAGTAGAGTTTCATCTTTCCTTGACCTGCCATGACAACAGCTGGGTCGCACAAGACCTAATTGAACAGACTTCATTCTATAAGTGTGTTTTACTCAGTATTCTCCATTTTTGGTTTTGTTCAAATGCAGCACATAAAAATCACTGGTATTTAGATATTTACGTTTTTGTGAGGTTATTTGTCATAGCTAAAACACTATAACCACTTTCAGTTTATGCAGTTAATGAAATGACATGACTTAAGACTTTAAATGTAACTTACTGATATGTGTTTCTCATGCCCAGTGTCTTGGATGGTCTTATCTTAAAACACTCCAGTTTGATGTGGCTTTCACTTTTCTCCTTTACTTCAACAGTTTAAAAAACAAAAATCCATGGCCATTATTTATATGCTTCCAAAAAGACAGCATGTGAAGTTACAAAAAAAATCAGTGACTTTGCTTGATTTTTCCTGGATGCTTTTGACATTATTTTCAACCGTGATATGTGTTATTTTACATCATTAACGTTTTCAAATTAGTCGTAAGATCAACCACATACAGTAGAACAAGCTTACTTATGGACAGCTGCATTGCATTTGTCTTCTACCGATAAAAATCTTACACAGCAGATTAAGTAGCTCTAGAGCAGAACCTCAATGCCTTCTCACCTAGTCTTTGGTTCCACTTAGAACTAGATGTTTGTTATTCTCTCCAATATAATGTATAATAATTTTGTATGTGTTTCTAATGTTCAATGACCTTTTATGTTTCTTTCTCAATATATCTCTCATTGTCTTTTGTCAGCCCTACTGTCAGCAGGTGCTAAATCCTGATAAATTAAAGCTCTTTAATTATTTAAACCCTGGCCCCAGAAATCAGGAGCAGTGATTTATACCTGTGTGTATGAGACATGTGGGGGAAGAAACAACACTCGGTGCTGATGGATGACCTGTGTGTGTGTGTGTGTGTGTGTGTGTGTTTGGGGGGGTATTTAAACAGAAAGCACTGTGCACTGGACTTGTCATAATCGGGCGCTGAGCAAAAGATGTGTATGAGTCGGGGGAGGGGGGCAATTGTGAAATAAATAAACCAAGCTTTCTACAACGCTTGGTTCATGTAGTTGAAATCAAGGCAGGGTCGTGACATACCTACAAAGCTCTTACAATGTGTTTTTGCGTGTATGTGTAACTTTATGATGAAACTTAGGCCCTTTGGTGTACATTGTCCACAGGGAGAGAAAACCCTCTCATCTCTTTTCTTTCCTCTCATTTTTTGCTCTTGTATCTGTAATTACTGTAGCTAAATGATATTACAGCTTTACACCTAGCTCTACAGAGAATCTCACCCACCAAACTTCTTGATGTCGTTCCCCCTTTCTTATCCTTTCTTCTCGTTATGTTCCCCCAATCAGGTTTTTGCTCCTGGCAGATAGAGGAGTGATGTTAGCTGTGAGAGAACTAACGAGATACTCAACTGCTTCTGGGCAGGAAGGAAGTCGAGCTGAAAAACATGGCAGGGAGAAGTCTTTCTTGTCTGTTTGGTGGCGCAGCTTAAAAGGGAGAGGGGGGCCAAGGTGGGGAATAGGAGTAGGAAGAAAGAGAGGGGAAAAAGGGAAGAGACGTGAACACATTGAATAAAAATTTCATAAAGTTCAGTGTGTGGTTTCTTTGATGCAAGCAGTAGATAGTGTGTGCAGTCTGCAGGCTCTGTAGAGGCAGCAATTAATGCTACATGTGCCCAAAGGCAAACTGCGAAAGGCATGGGGACGGTAGCTTGTTTTATAAGTGTGTCGTACCATCCCTGTACCCAAGACACCATCTTTTCTTTCTGTGTATTGTAAATCTTCTCCATCTACTGTAAGTCTATGATGAACATTAAAATTCCACATTCCTGAAGTTTTATGCAAGTCTATAGGTTAATGGTCTCTGGTAGCTGTCTAAACTGTCCCCAAAGTGTTTTAAAAGTAACAAGTGAACACAGCAAAGATTCAGTCAACACTTCTGTAACATTCTTTCAGTTGCACCCTTGTGAGTCACTCCAAGAGCAAGTCCACACCCTTAGGAAAAGGGGATGAAGACCAACTTCATCTTTTTGCTTTTTTACATAATTTTGTAACACATCCACAATGATGATTTTCTTTCAGATTTCGGCATTTTCACAACCTTCTCACTGTACATTTTGCTAAAACATTTGATAAAAGAGATGTGGTAGATAAGTCAGAAGGGCTAACTTTGGTCATCACCTGGTTCTTTCAGTGGAAGACCCAGCATAAAAAAAGATTTAAAAAAAAAAATAGTTTTCTAACATTATATATAGTGCCTTTCTGGGTGAAAAGAGACAGGAACTCCTGAAATGCCTGGAAAGTTCTCTCTCTTGGTCTTTTTCTCTCTAGTTTTGCTGAGGCAGGTATCTATGATGAGGTGTGGGGCGTGCAAGGAGAGCACTGGGAGTTTGTTCACCGAAAAATTCCTCAAAGTCAGGAGAAACAGGAAGAGCGGGAATCCTGCCACCCGGGTGCTGCAGCTAGGCAGGTCGGTCCTCTCAAATGTTTGAACAGAAAGTGCCAGTGGGCTTCCCCGACATCAATACTGGTTCTACACCAACTCATCTTCCGCTTTTAAAGTCTTAACAACCGACCCCCTACCCCAACCAGACATACACACACACTTCTTGTGTTGCTAGCCTAAGAGCATCAAGTCTTAACTTTGATTTAATAAAGCCTGCAACCAACTTGGCCCTGTATCAGCTGAAGTGAAACTTGCAAATCTTATGTGTGCCCTCTAAAACCTGACTCCTGCCAATATTGTGCCAGAGGTACTTTGAATTGTAAGGACAACACAGTTTATCTTTACTATTGTCTCTAAAAGCACCCTGTGTACTTTTCTTACAGAAAATCAAATTCAGTATACCAGAAGAAAAGAACAATTTGTATTTTGTTAATCAAAGCAAGACATTTTAATTCTTCTTGAAGGTACTATATGTCCTACCCTGAATGGGGCTGCACAAGCATCATGAAAGAAACCCCTTGCCATCAGTTCCAGGAGCCTCTCTGAAAGCTTGGAAAGTTCTCAAAATCACTGTTTCTGCAGAAATATTCTCCTGGAAGTGGAAATGAATATGAAACACGTTGATAGAAGTATCAGGAGAATTGCTAATCATTGCTTCCTCATTTATTTATTTATTTGAAATCCGCAAAGCCACTGTACTAATATTTGAAAAGTCCTCTAAGGTGTTTAAAAAAAAAAAACAGCGGGGTGGGCAAAGTCCCTGGTGTATGTGTGTGCATGTGCTGGTGTCACAATGGAGTATCAGGCCAAGTGAGGCAAATTGATCTAAATCTTACTCCCCCTCACTGTACCACTGTAGACCAACTAAGATGTGTGTGAAAAAGAGAGAGGCCCAAGGCTATTATTTTCCCATTAATTTTTCCATTTGAAATCAAACCTCAGCGGGCGTGCATGAGGGAATCAGAGGAGGGGGAGAGGACTACAGTGGGGATAACCTTATCAATATGGGGGGACAAATGTTGGTTGTAGCAGCATTAACATCCTATAGGGGAGGCAATTTCACTTTCAAATGAATCCTTGTTATTAAAGCCTGCCTGTTTCTTCCTTCTTGGTCCAGAATACCCCTTAGGAAAACTGTCTGATATTAAGACAGCTTGTTTTTGTTTTCTAGCTGTACAGTTATAAAAACAGATCATGATGGTTGGTTGGATAAAAATGTATTCTGGTATTTCTGTATAGTATTATTTGTCCATATGACTCACACTGAGATAAAGATACACACATCTGTACAGTCCAGTGAATCTTCATAACAAAACATGAAAATCACTTGGTTCAAACAGCACATTTTGTATCTTTATATTTCTCAGCACACACATATTGGGGAGACCTGTTAACCTTCATTCCTTCATCTATGACACTTCCTCTTCGAGGCCCCTTCAATTCCAGTGATTTCACTCCACACACACAAACCCACACCCTTTCTTTCTTTGAAAAAGTGCCAGCGCTTGCTAATCTGTCAATCAGATGTAGTCCTGTTGTGGTGATGATGGAGGTCCGTGACGGTGTTCCATACACCTCCAGCAGCTCGCAGCTCGGACTGGCTCGATGATTAACCAGGCAGGTACTGAGTCAAACTGCTGACAGCATAAACACACCGACAGCTGATTTGAAAGACAATGGTCCCACTCCCTCCACTTAACTTGTCATGGCAGTCAAAGCACCATCTCAATAAACTTTTGGAAATACGGAGCGAAGCACTGGTTTACAGATGTTTTTAGACATGGTCACATATGAACGAAAATAAACATTTCTAAAGATTGGGAGGTGGGTATGTTTGCACAAAGATTATAATCCTAGTTGTCATTGGCCATAAAGACAAGAGGTAAAGAATAACTAATGATCTGTTGATTAATATAAAAATGCAACTCTAAGGATAGAACTTGCTTAGTTCCCAGAGAAAGCTATGGCCTTTATGTTTTAATAGAGGCAGTAAATAGCAGAATAATGCTATTTATATTCAATTAATGTCATTTATTTATATTTTTATGTTGTATTACATACTGCAGGCTGTTATTCTGATTGTGATATAACTATCAGCTCTGTATGGGAAACATCATGAGTTGTTTTAACTGTACTTTCAAAAGTGAAGGCCAAAAGCAGCAGCCCAACATCACCTTGTCTCTAAGATTAATAGTCCAACACTTCCTAATTATTAACCGTGCCTGTTGTGTACCATTCATATTCAAAGCTATTTACCTCCCTACACTTCCTGTGCTTTGTTTTTTGTGTCCTTACAGGCGGGAATGGATGATGCAGGCAGATCTGTCAGTCAAACAGCAGACCCCGACCACCACTGGCTGCCCAACAGACTGTCGTCTATATACCTCCACCAACTCTAGTCCCTCCTCAGCTCAATGAGTAACTAACCTGCAGGTACTGAATCAAACTGCTGACAAGCACATGGAGGGGAGTGGAGGGGTGGGCAGAAAGGGACTGTGTAGGTGGATTGATAGAAAGATGAAAAGGGAGGGGAGGGTAAAGATGACAATGGTATTATTTTATAACCCACCTTGGTGACGTAACCTTTAACTTTGCATAGAAAGATGGGTCTCTTTCTCGTTGGTCCAGCCTCACTTTTTCCTGTTTTCGCCTCATTTCTCCCTCTCACTCACTAAGTGGCACCCTTTGATGGGCTGTCCCTGTCTCTCATCTTGTCTTCTTAGACAGATGAGTGCTGTCAGTGCTGTCATCACTGCCCAGCTAAACATTAATGACTCTCTTGCCTGTCAAGTGTTGGCGGGGCAGAGAAGAGGTGAAAGGGGGACGCCTCTGGACAAAACAAGGAATGAAAAGGAGAAGTGATGACTTTATCTGCTTGACAGATTCTCTTTTGTCTCTCTGAACTTGTGTATATGTATGTGTGCCATCAGCAGATTCTTGGCTTGACATGACGGTTTTATTGCCCTGTTTTTCTTCCCCTCTGAGGAGATGAACCTCTTTGTATTCCCATTGCCCCTCATCCTTCCTACTGGCATTACTGACATTCCTTCAAGTATCTGTGTGTATGTGTGTGTGTGTGTGTGTGCAGGCTTGTAGTGTCTATGCCAGTCCTATTTTGTAGGGTCATGTTTGTCTCCTTCATATCCTCCTGTGTTTTCTTGAAGAGAGCATCCTGAACTTTGATGTTGGCACCAGTGATAGTGGTGACGGCAGGACACACTGAAGAATCATCCCATAGGAATGGGTAGCAGAAGAAGAAAAGAATGGCAATAGTAGATGAGAGGGAAGATAAATGCGGAAAGGGTCTCTCTAGTCTGTGTTTGGATGTTGGGACAACTTCTTGAAATGCCATGCTTTCTCTGAAGGGATATACTAGTACAGATATATAATCCTCTGTGCTTTTGCTCTGTTCTTCCTTCCTAATGCGGTCAGTCTTTCCACACTTTCACTGCGCTCTCGCTCTTCATGTTGTCACTCAGGCCTATAGCCTCTTTTTCCTGCTTTCTTTTGAATTATTAACTCCCCAGCTCACTGGAGTGAATAGGTACCGCTGAGTGGACACAGCACAGATCCGGCTTCTCATTGCCCACATTTTGGATGCTAAGGGGATTACATTGCTGGAGTCATTGGCCCTCTGCCCATTCACATTCACACACAACCAAATTTGTCCATGCACAATTGTTTATTAATATAAAAAGTTGATAGGTGAAAAGAGAGATAAACAGACACGTGGTTGTGTGTTTCTTCCAGCATTCCTTTACTGTAGAGCTGAAGGCCTCCTGTGGAGCAGCCGCCCACTTGCCCCGCTTGCTTCTCCCCAGGCAACCTCTATCTCTTCTGGGTTCCCAGAGCAATGATTAACCCTGGTTCTGATCAATGCTTCTGCTGACTCTGATACATCACTGGAGCCTTGCAGCTGCCATGTAATGGAAGCGTCAACTCTGTGCTGCTCATGACAGAGTATATCCACTCCATCACTTACATCGGGACATACACACAGGCACGCGCACACACACACACACACACACACACACACACACACACACACACACACACACACACACACACACACACACACACACACACACACACAGAGCAGATAAAGTATCAGGACTCTTCAGTTAGACCTGGCAGACTGCCCTCTTCTATAGCCAGTGTGATGTGC
>VUQH01023733.1:10240-26408 GCA_015106775.1 Etroplus canarensis
ATGTATGTGTGTTTGTGTGTGTGTGTGTGTGTGTGTGTGTATATATATATATATATATATATATATATATATATATATATATATTTGGATTTTAGAATGATATCATCAAGGCAAAACCTTTTCCTGGGTTATCCTGTGCTGGTTGGCTGGTTTGCTGCCAGTCCAAAACTCTCTCTTATTTAAGTTGTATGGTACTTACCATACAACTTAAATAAATAATAATTGATCAATATTGATCAATATTATTAAATCAATAATAATTGATTGTTGAGCACATGAAGTGCAATTAAGTGTTATGAAAAGGAAAGGTGATGGGACACAATGGTAAACATACCTCTGTCACAACTTTTGTTGAGTGTTTTGCAGTAATTAAATTCTTAGTTTGTGTATGTTGACAAAATACTATTAATTTGTGCAGTAAAACTATTGACAACCTTTTCTTTGTACTTTTGCCAGTTCAGTAAAGGTTTAGGTGAATTAACAGACCACATATTTTTGTTTTAACCTCTTTTTTGAAAAAATAAGTTGGCTTTTCTGAAAATTGAGTTTGCATAAAAAGTAATTTATTGTGGTATCAGTGTAAGTAAAACCTCATTACAGTTTCTAAAACCAGTCAGAACTGAATCCATCTGTTTACACCAGATCAATTTTCTTTTATAAAAATGGTCTAAATGAGCACAAATGTGTCATGGTACCTGGGTTTTGTGGTTGAGGGACTGAGTTTTAGATTAGAGACCATTTTAGATTTTTTAATTCATGTCAAAATATGGTCCAAATGTACACATAGACATCAACAAATATTAACATGTATTCAATATTTATTAGATCATTTATGTGATGGAAAGATGTTACAGCATGGTGTTTATAAGTCTTTATTTTTTCCAGAGGTAAATGAATGTCTGCAGTTTGACACATGTCCTCATTACTGCATGAACACGAAAGGATCTTATAAATGCACATGTGACCGGAATTATAAGGAGATCAATGGCAACTGTGTAGCAAAAGGTACGCTTCTAAAATTGAGTATCAAACACGCTACATTCCAATTTGGTCATTACATATATGAGTAAAATATATGTGTTTTCTTTTTTGTTTTACATATGAACAACTCGCCCGGCAGGACCAGAGGATCGAGTGTTCTACGTAGCGAATGATACTGAAATCCGAAGCTTTCTGTATCCGTTTAACCAGAGCCATGGACACAAACTTCTCACTCACATAGAGGACAACGCTCGAATTATTGGGATGGATGTTTTATTTCACCAACAAAAGTTTATCTGGGCTACCCAGTTCAACCCTGGTGGAATTTTTTATAAAGACACCCTAGAAAGAAGTCAGACTAAAACAAATGTCAGAAATATTGTAAGTATTTTTCAAACATATGTTTTGTTGTAACTGTGTTAAACAAAACTGTAGGAATTAAATGTAATATATATCACCAATTATCTTAATTGGCAGATTTTAAATATCACCATAAACCATCTCTTAACTGTTTATGTGAAATGCTCTTTTTTCTGTTGATAAGTAATGTTTTTGTTTTGTACATTTCACTGCTATCTTTCTTGAGAAACAAATTTAAGTGAACATATGCACAGAAGTTGACTAGAGAACCTGACAGTGTGACTATTATCCATTGCAGTGTTCAGACTTCCGGCGACCCAGAGATATTTCTGCTGACTGGATTACAGGAAACATTTATTGGACTGATCATTCCCGGATGCACTGGTTTAGTTATTACACAGCCCACTGGACTAAATTACGGTATTCCATAAATGTGGGCCAACTGAAAGGACCAAATTGCACCCGCTTGATTACTGACATAGCTGGAGAGCCATACGCCATCGCTGTCAACCCCACTAGGGGGTAAGTACATAGTTATTTTCATTTTCTGCTGATGGTTCATAACACATATGAACTGCAGACAAGAGTGTTATTATGACAAAAAGTTCTGTCAGAGGACCAATATTTGATATCGTAGATAACCAGTGATTTTTGGAAAATGTAATCAAATTCATCTTGCTTCATACTGTTTCAGACACTAAACATGTGATCATTTTATTAATTAACTATTCAGCTCATTAGATTAATCTGTGACATTACTACTTAACACTTAACACTTAGTGTTGCCAGACCAGTTTCATAAAAGGTATGTTACAACAACAACAATGTCACTACACCCACACGTGGTTGTGATACAGTACATCACTCTACAAATTCATCTTCAGAACTGTGCAGGCTTATCTTAACTTATCACGCTCTATTAAAGTACTGTGCAAAAGTCTTCCGCGATAGAGTGATAAATCCAATTTGAAATTTTTGCTTCAAATCATAAATATGTACAGAGAAGATAAGGAGAGCAGTAGAGCAGTGAACGTCTACAGCCCTCTGTAAAACATGGTGGAGGCTCAGTCACGATTTAAGGCTGCATTTCAGTCAGTGGTGTTGGGGATCTTATCAAAATCTATGGAAATATGAACACAGAAAAAGACCATTAGAGTTTTATCCACCATGCTATATGATTTGGAAAGTTAAATGAAAGCTTGCCTAAGAGAGTTCATGCTGTGTTGAAGAATAAAGGTGGTCATACCAACTATTGACTTGCAAGCTCTGTCTTTGCCTTATGTACTGTTTTTCTATTTGTTTGCATGTTTCAGTAAATTGTTGAATCTATTATTATTATTCTTATTATTATTATCATCATTGTTGTTGTTATTATTATTGTGTTTATCATCAAAGCTCAATTTTATAAGAAGACATGGAAAATATTTTTCAATGTCTCTTACAGCATGATGTACTGGAGTGTAATAGGTGATCATTCTCATATAGAGGAATCAGCAATGGATGGCTCATTGCGGAGAGTACTTTTGGAGAAAAATCTTCGGAGACCTACTGGTAGGTACTTCTTTTTTTCAGATGTCCTTAAGTTTTTTCCCCTCCTGTGGTTCTTTTATCATTTTCATGTGAAAATTGAATCAGAATCAGAATACTTTATTAATCCTAGAGAAAATTGCATTTTGTTACAGATGTTCATTTATATATAGATAACAGTTTAAAAAGGCAGAAAATAAAGATTAAAAAAATAAACATGTATGTATAAATTGCAATATGTAACATGAATAATTCCAAAGTTAAACACTATGCACAGTATGTACAACAATATGATATGGTGATAGAAAGAAACCAGTCAAGGTTTCACAGGGAGGAATTGTAGAGTTTGGTGGCCACAAGAAAGAATGATTTACTGTAGCATTCTAAAAGTATGCCTTTTCTCATTACACTTCGCTGAACTAGATTTTTGGAAATTTTTAAAATTATTTGCATTCATTTTTAAATCAATTTTAGGAGCTCTGTTGCATTAGGTTCTGTTGAGTAACATCAAATTAAATCAGTGTTGCCCTATATAAATGGTAAATGGTAAATGGACTGGTACTTATGTAGCACTTTCCTACTGTAACTGAGCACTCAAAGCGCTTCTTACTACAAGCTTCATTCACTCATTCACACACACTTTCATACAACACTTTATTGTGTGTCTTTAAGAGCATTTTAACTATCACACACACATTCACACTCCAATGGATGCATTAGTAGCAATGTGGGGTTCAGTGTCTTGCCCAAGGACACTTCGGCATGTAGCCTGGAGAAGTCAAAGATTGAAATGCCAGCCTTTGTGTTGGAAGATGACACGCTCTACTTCCTGAGCCACAACCTCCCCATATATACTGGATAATAATATATAACAGTATTCCACTAACAAAACTCTTCACATTGTTTATAGTTTATAGAGCCACATGGTATCCACAGGGACAAGCATCATCAAGTTTGTAGTTATATAAGAAGTACATTATGACCCAGAAGATATTGCATAACTTGGTAAATATAAATTTGTTTAAGCATTGTAAAGAGGCACTATACTTATATTTATATATTTATACTGCTACTATTACTACTACTTCTACTACTACTGATACTAATAATAACAACAACAACAATAACAATAATTATAATATGCAAAACAGCTCAAAAGAAATACTGTATAGAACATTTTTATATAATTTTTTGGTCTCTATTGGGAGGCACTTAGTGCTGATCTAGTTTTGAAGAGCTGCTTTGGCCTCCTTAAATCGAGGGAACCCATACTTTGTCTTGGTCACACCAAGAAAAATTCATCATCAGTGGAAAAATGCACACCTATTTAAAAGCTGCAGCCAGGTGTTCAATTATCTGTTCAGACTTTGGGAAAAAGTATGTGAGTCACTGCTTTAAAATTGTAATATAGGGGTGCCTAAACTCCACTACCTAAATGGAACATTAATTATTAGCATTTTTAACTAAGCACACTGGACGCTGAATGTTAATTGTCAAAAGGAAATGGAAACAAAAGAAATGTTGATCTGCTGTAGTGCTGTAATTGTCGTGACCTTAAGGTTTCTTCCTTTGAGGGATTCCACAGTAATCTCTGTGTAATTTCTCAGGTAAATAAATGTCTTATGTTCATCCTCCCACAGGGCTGGCCATTGATTACTTCAACCAACGTATTTACTGGGCTGATCCTGAGCTCTCACAGATAGGGAGCATGAGATTGGATGGTTCGGACCCTCTGGTGACAATCAGTGATAGACATGGTAAACCCAAATGGCAAAGTTCAGCTTTAAACAAATACCATTCATGCTTTTCTTTGTTTTCCTCAACTTTTTATCAGCAAAAAATAATATTGCTTGTGTGTCACGCAAGGTTAAGGTTTTAAACAATGTCTGCTAACATCAATTGTCCCATACAACACGTTTGTCCTTCAACCACTTGCCGCAGGATACAAACTTTCATCATTCAAAGGCTCCAAGTGCACTGAAAGCAGTGCCTGATTTTATCTGCTTTCTTTTCTTTACTGGATCTATAGGGATCTCTCAGCCATACAGAGTTGATATATTTGAGGACTACATCTATGGAACTGGGTTAAAGCATGAGGTCTTCAAGATTCACAAGTTTGGCAAACAGTCAGTGGAATTTCTCAGTTTGGGGGTGGAGAAGCCCACTAATGTTTTCATCTCCCACCGTTACAAACAGCAAGATGGTAAGCTGTCTTTATATTCAGTACTTGTGCAATCTGCATAATAATCTTTTTGAGGAAAAAGAAAAAAAGCTGAATTTGTTCAAGTTTCATTTTTTATTTTCATGGCAGTACTGTTTGTACTATGTTTTATAATAAAGTTCAATTCAATTTCCTCATGATGCTACATTTCTTACCCTTCTTATAAAGACTTCTCAGAAAACAGCTACCAAGAATGACACAGAAACAAACCAAAGGCAAATAATATGTGCAACAATAATCCTTACCTTGGTGAAGAACCACATATTAGGCTTACCTTCTGATATCAGCCACACATATTGTACTGGAAGCAGCAGTAGTAATAGTAGAAAGTAGTGGTAATAATAATCATCCTCAACATCCTTAATAAACTGGAGTGTATCAGCCACTGAAAGCCACTGTACATGTTTATGCATACATGTAGAATGTCTTTGCCAAGCATGCTGTGTCAGTTACACTCTGAGATACAGTAATTCACCCGTACAAGGACTATGTGGAGAAAGTTTGTGAAGGCCATCATTAACACCTGGTGCAAATGATATGTGACAAGCTTTGTAAAGATTTCTTTGAACGACTGTCGACTACTTTGTGTGTTTCTATGTGCATGTTAACGTACTAATGCACCAAAATTATATAAACATGGGAAAAACACACAACTCACAGTTTGATTTGTAATTACTTAAGGTCCACAAAAGCTACTGTCAAGCAAAGCTTGGGGAATTCCTTCTGCCTGGAGTGGCAGTCCTAAATCCTACCATCACCAGGAGCTTTTATGGGTAACAGCCTCTACCCAGGGACAGAACCATCAAAGAAACATACCAGCTTGAAATTGCTAATAAAGAAAATAAATACAGATGCACCGAATAAAGGCTAAATGAAACTAAATCGATTATTAAATTTGAGCTTTAATGTCTATAAAAAATGAAAAAGTAAAAGAACACTTTTTAGAAGAACCTTGCCAAAACAAACCCCCAAAACACATATTAATGTCAAGACTCAGAGATTGTGAACTCCAGATTTACACAGGTCAGTATCAACAGAAATGGAAACTGTGAGAAGAGGGAACCAGCAACATTACAGATGACAAATATAAACCATTTTATCCGCTATTGCCTGTTTTAGAGCCTCCTTTTCTTTAAAAATATCTTCTTCTTCTTCTTTCGGCTGCTCCCGTTAGGGGTCGCCACAGCGGATCATTTATGAATCCGCATATTTGATTTGGCAAAGTTTTTACGCTGGATGCCCTTCCTGACACAACCCTCACCATTTACCTGGGTTTGGGACAGGCACTAGGAGTACACTGGCTTGTGGGCCCCTGTGGCTGGTTTCCTTTTCTTTAAAAATATAATATAATTAACATGTTTAACTGTTGTCTATTTTAAGACAATATTATGTGATGCAATTCGACATGATAGGATGTAATGCAATGACTCAGTGTATATTTTAAAACATCCTTTACGATTTTTTTGCTTTGTCAACAATGGGACCAAATTGTGAAGAGGGCCATGTACTGCCAGAACAAACACCGAAGGAAAACTTCAGTTATGCCTATACCAAATATACTAAGTATAGCTCACAAGGCAAGGCAGTATACGGTGTCATTACTTAAGGTATATGGGTATATGGTTTTGTTTTACAGTAAGTATATTGGGTAAAAAGCTCAGTTTGATTTTGAATCTTTTATCAAAACAGCTGGAATAATAATTTAAAATGACATTTTATACATATAAAATACATCT
This sequence comes from Etroplus canarensis, assembly GCA_015106775.1. Lineage (NCBI taxonomy): Eukaryota > Metazoa > Chordata > Actinopteri > Cichliformes > Cichlidae > Etroplus > Etroplus canarensis. Next base: position 17,066 of record VUQH01023733.1, read on the forward strand.
ATGTACCTTTCAGCTGCTCCCTTGTATTCTCCACCAAGGGGTTGCCACAGCGGATTAATCCGCATTGGTAATTTGGCAGAGGTTTCACACCAGATGCCCTTCCTGACGCAACCCTCCATGGTGAGAGGGGTTAGTTTCCCCACCTGGAATTGAACCAGGGACCTTTCGCTTAAAAGGCAAATGCGCAAACCACTTCGCTACCAGGGACACATGTAAAATACATCTATAAAATAGATTATACCTAACTGCATGTTTAAGTGCAGCTTTAAAAAAACTACGCACACACACCTGTTTAGACACACAGCCAGTCAATAGAGCCATGCCCTACATCTCACTTCATCCATGTGATAAATGATTTCAGTTATTTGTTACATCTCTGGTGTTAATGGTTGAAGGGCAGCAGACAGCTCAGTCTCAGTCAGTTTTTTACTTAAAGGACAGCTGTTCTATTCCATAGAGACTCATTAGGCCAGCCCTGTGGTGTAAAGTGGGAAGCCTATGGGCAGAAGATGTGCTCAACTTATAAGAAGCTAAGGAATAAAGGCTTCATATCTTCAGGAAAATGTTCTTTTATCCTAATTCTTTGAAATCTGAGCACTGATTACATTAACTGTATAGTCTATTTAATATTATTGCAACCAGAGATATAAAGGGAGTAGCTATAATTTCATATAAAACAGTCATTTCACCTCTGGGCTTTTCTTGACCACACTGGCTGACTCCATTTATTAATTTAGAAGACAAATTGCAATTAAATACAAATTTAAGCCTAATAGACTTGGTGTTTTATTATATTTTTCATGTAGCATCTCATACAAACATCTCTTATAAAGTTGTGTCTACCAGACCAATTCCATAGTATAAACATGATAAATGTAATACGAGCTACAATTAAACACCATTTAATTCAGAGTGGCTTACCTTACCTGAACATTTCATTTTTTAATCTGGTATAGCAAGCTCTTCTAAAAGCCACAAATCAATTAGACAAGGGGAAATTCTTGACACCTTTCTCAATTGTCGATTATTCAGTGTAAAAACACAGGTGTGAAGTTATTCATGTGCTATAGTTATGTCCCTCTAGAGTAAACAAAAATAGCTGTCTTTAAAAGTATAACACTTGAAAGAAATAGCTTTATATAGAGAAAGAATGGCTACACTTTTCACAAGAAGGAAAAAAATCTTATGAAATACTTACAGATTATCTTTTCTGTTTGCTTCTTTTTTTCTGTCTCCACAGCATCAAATCCATGCTTAAGGATGTCTTGTGATTTCATGTGTCTCCTCAATCCAACGGGTGCCAGATGTACCTGTCCAGAGGGGAAGGTACTGGTGAATGGCACCTGTAATGATGTCAACATCTCAGGTATCTTATTACCACAATAAAGATTGGAATAAATTGGCTTTTATTTAAAAGATGAGTTCAGTGTGTTTTTGTTTAAACAGTAAATTTTTGAGAGCAGCTAAAATATAAAAACACAACACCAAATTATATTTGCACAGCTATATATAGCCGGCACTAAAATATGTTTTCCAAAACCTAGCACATAATTTTGTATACATGGCACTAATCAAAGCTACACATAATGGATAAAAGTGTTGGGCCACCTACACATTACACCTAGATGAAGTTTTATGGAATCCCATTCTAAATCCCTAGGCATTAATATGGAGTCCTTTCTTTGCAACTATAACAGCTTCCACTCTTCTGGGAAGGCTTTCTACAAAATTTCAGAATGTGTCTGTGGGAATTTTTCCCCATTCATCCAGAAGAGCATTTTTAAGTCAGATTCTGATATCAGATGGGAGGGCCTGGCTCACAATTTTTATTCTAGTTCATCCCAAAGATGTTGGATGAAGTTGAGGTCAGGGCTCTGTGCAGGACAGTCACATTCTTGCATGCAGAACGAACTGATCCAACCATGCCTTTATGGCCCTTGCTTTGTGCACTGAAGCACAATAATGTTGGAACAGAAAAAGGCTTTCCCCAAACTGTTTCCATAAAGTCGGAAGCATAGAATTGTCCAAAATGTCTGCTGAAGCATTATGACTTCTTTTTACTGGAACTAAGGAGCCCAGGCCAGCCCCAGAAAAACAGCCTGATAGGATTATTCCTCATCCACCAAACTTTACAGTTGGGACAATGCAGTCAGGCAGGTAATGGTCTCCTGGCATTCACCAAACCTGGATTCATCCATCAGACAGCCAGAGAGAGAAGTGTGATTGGTCACTCCACAATACATGTTTCCACTGCTGCAGAGTCCAGTGGCGGCATGCTGTACACCACTTCATCCAGCTCTTGTATTGTATTGGTTATGGCTTGCATACATCTGATCATCCATGGAAACCCATGCCATGAAGCTCCTAGCGTACCATTTTTATTCTGATGTTAATGCCAGAGGAGGTTTAGAAATCTGAAGTTATTAAGTCAGCAGAAAATTGGTGATGTTTAGGCATGTGTGCCCTAGCACTCAACCACCCCGTTCTGAAACACACGTGGTGTGCCACTTTATTCCAGAGTTTTTGTTGTTCCTAAATGTTTCCAATTTCTAATACCATTTAAAGTTGATTCACAAACTGACTTCTTGTAGCAGTGGGATCCTATTACAGTACCATAACCTGTTCTTTCACAAATGTTCATAAAGACAGACTGCATTGTTAGATGTAATATGAATTTTACACACTACAGCACAATAAGTGATATGGACTTTGCTGATGTGAAGGTGAACTGTGCCGCCCCCCCTGCGAGAATGGAGGCCGCTGCTTAGCCAACGAGAAAGGAGACTGGAGGTGCTACTGCTGGCCTGACTTTTCAGGGGAGCGCTGTGAGGTCAACCACTGTGCAGACTATTGCCTCAATGGAGGCACCTGCATGGGCTCACCACTGGGTAAGTTTGCTTAAAAATGCACATTCAGAAACCATCTGCACCGTGATTCCTTTTGACACATTCCTTTAAATCCATTCAGGCATAGCATTATAGTTCACATTTTTCTGTACTGTTCATTGTTATTCATATTGATATTTATTTATCACATTATCAAGATGGCTCATTTCTTGCAGTTCTGCTGCAGGACTTTTTATGTTAAGGTCTGAGCAGAACAAACTTGCTGAGAAAACCAGAGACTACCATTCACAGTTTCAATTTAAAGTTAACTTCGTGTTTCTTCCTACACACCAACCCCTTGCTTGATGACATACAACCACATTTGTCTTCCTTTAAACATATGCGCTATCTTCTCGTCACTTCACAATTTCCACATTACACATGTCAGTTGAGCAGTTTTGTCATTGATGCTGCTTTTGAACAAGCCTCTAATATCAACCTGCTTTCAAGTCAAGGTCTTCTTTCATGCTTTCCTAATTTCTGGAAAAACAGGTCTACCCCACAATTTAGTGAATGTGCTGAGATGTCAGCAGTGGAATTGAATCAGGATGTACAGCCCTATTAAATATTCTATTCTGGATTTACAAGCCTTTATATCATCCTCACATCATAGTAATTATCCACAACATCTTAATTTAAATTGCTTATTAAATAAATAAATAAATCTCAGCTGCAGTTGCCCTGATACGTAAAGTGTAGTTGATGTCAATGCAAAACTGTATTCAAGTGTTTTAAATTCATCAAATATTTATTAATGAAATGAAATCCCTCAATAAAATTGGAACCTTGGCAATACATTCTGGTTTGAATGAGTCAATACAGTTTTGTCAATAAGTAGGAAGAAAGAAATGTATTTTTTTTATTTGTTGATGTGAATGGTTTTGTTTATTTTTCACTCTTTTGAATGGATAAAATTTACTTTATTTACTGCATTTTATCACCTGGGTCTTAGGTGAAACACTTCTACCGATACCGAACAGTAATTAAATCAATGTTTTAGAAAATATTTATTAATTTTTTGTTTTGTTTAGTTTTTCTTTTTTTTCCCTAACAGTTCTAAGTGACACAAGAAGAGAGTAAGATAATAACCACTGTTCTTTAAAACTCATTAAAGAAATGTAGTCTATCACTATTGCATTCTGTGGCATTGTTCAAGATTGATGACAGTCAGGTTTTGGCTAGTTTTTATTGTGCTGTTACAAAGCACAGTGAATTGGCTTCCCTTTTATAGTAGGAAGCCAAGACTAAACTATTTGTTGTAATATTTAATTTTTTGCAACTTGGCCTTTTATTACAGTAGATACTTTACTATCTAAGGTAAAAGAATACTGCTGTTAAAGAGTGACCAAAAAGAGGGAGATTATACTCAAATGGATTTGGTGATAAAAAAAGCAAACTCACAATCAGTTAGAGGTTGGAATTTTTTCAATCACATCATTAAAAATACAAGGTGTCATTGAATTCCCACCTTCATACATTTGACTGCTTTACCAGAATGTTAATGGGACTTTTGGCAGCAGAACTAACACATTTAAATCAGGTTTTTCTAATTCCCAATGCTTTTATGACATTACAGCAAAGAGCCTCACACTTTGTGAAATTTGGAAAAAAAAGATGAAAAGGCAAGTAAATATATCCAGAGTTCAACAAAGCATTGGTCCTTATTATGATCCTGGTCAAGGGTCATCTGTGCTGTGTGCATTGTACCATAGTTGTTGACTCATCTGAGTTCATGACTTTTGTCTCTTCAGTCTGTGCTGGCTATATAAGATTTCTCTATTCTGCACAGTCACTGTCTACTACACTTGAGGCCATTCTTAGCTTTTATGTTATTTTTCTTTCCTTTCCAATGTCAATCTGACCTATCCCCAGGTCTTTTTTCTTCATGATTCTGAACACATGCCCCAGCCAACTCAACTGCTCTTATTGCCCACAAGTCCTCACTGGAGCCAAACATCTAATGTGAAGAGCCTTGTCATGAATGTGTTTAAAACTTGACAATTCATGTTAGATAAAGTAAGGTAGAATACAATTAAGGAATCAAAACTGCATATGACATGATGATGATGAGAATCTACTGTTGTGAATTTGCAGCTCAGGTCCATTGATCAAAGTAGTTTGAATACTTTTACCTCAAGCTGTCTGTCATATTTTATTGTATAGAAATGCAGTTTTTTCCAATCTCAGTGAGTGTATATGATATACAGTAACACTTTTATTACATTATTTCATTATATAGTTCTGGAAAAGCTGGTTTGCCATTGGTTGATTTGGCTGGCTTGCTAATATTTCTGGGCAATAAATCAAAAAATATTAACACAATACATGTATAATTTTTGCCCACATTTATATCAAGTATATATATGAAATGCATTCAACACATCATAGCTAAGCATAGTGTGTATTTTGTTTGTTTTCAAAAAACATTTCATTATGTTGTTAAACTATTCTTCATGTTTTAATTGATGACTAGATTTTTCCTGTACACTTAATTTTCTGCTTCACAATGTGTCACTTAAAATAGGTAAAATGTGCTGTCATGTGGCTGCTTTTGCTGAGACAGAAAATTTCATCCTTGGATTAGGATCTGTCTTAGGAGGTCTTATCTGTGCCTCCCTTTTGAATAGTTTCTATACACTGTGTGCACAATTATTAGGCAAGTGAGTATTTTGACCATATCATAATTTTTATGAATACTTTCTAACTTTAAGCTGTATGAACCTAAATGCCTATTGGATTTAAGCATACGAGATGATGTTCTTTTGTGTAATGAGGGAGGGTGTGGGCTTAGGAGATCAACACCCTATATCAGGTGTGCGCAATTATTAGGCAGCTTATTTTCCACAGGCAAAATTGGCCAGAAGAGACACTGAAAAGTCAAAACTTATAAAAAATCCTTCAGCATGATGCAGCACTTTTGAATTTGCCAAGATATTAGGACATGGCCACAGAACCATCAAATGTTTTGTTATAAAGAAAAGGGTTGCAAGAAACGTGTTGACAGAAAAAGACACTAATTAACTGCCAAAGATTAGAGAAGAATCAAACGTGAAGCTACCAGAAACCCATTATCCTCCAGTACTGTCATATTCAAAAACTGCAACCTACCTGGAGTGTCCAGAAGTACAAGGTGTTCAGTGCTCAGAGACATGACCAAGGTAAGAAATACTGAAACCTGACCACCACTGAACAAGACACCTAAGTTGAAATGCCAAGACTGGGCCAAGAAATATCTGAAGACAGATTTTTCAAAGATATTGTGAACTGATGAGATGAGAGTGACTCTTGATGGACCAGATGGATGGTCGTGGCTGGATCAGCAATGGGCATAGAGCTCGATTCTGACTCATACACCAGCAAGATGGAGGTGGGGTACTGGTATGGACTGGAATTTTTAAAGCTGAGAATGTTTGATCTTTTCACGTTGAAGATTGACTCAAACTCAACTCCCAAACCTACTGCCAGTTTCTGGAAGGCACTCTTCACGCAGTGGTAGGGGAAAAAGTGTGCATCTTTCAAGAAGACCATGATTTTTATGCAGGACAATGCTCAATGTCATGCATCAAAGTACTCCACTGTGTGGCTAGCAGTGATGACATGGCCCCTTCCTCACCTGACCTAAACCCTATTGAGAACTTGTGGGCCCTTCTTAAACGTGAGGTGTACAGTGAAGGAAAACAGTTCACCTCTCTGAATAGTGTCCAGGAGGCTGTGGTTGCTGCTGCACAAAAAGTTGATGGTCAAGAGATCAAGAAACTGACAGACTCCATGGATGGAAGCCTTTTGGGTCTTATTGAAAAGAAGGGTGGCTATATTGGTCACTGTTTTTTTTTTTCTTAAATGTCAGAAATGTTTATTTGTAAAGTTTAATTTCTTTATTATTCAGACTTTAACAGATGAAAATAAACAAGTGAGATGGGAATATTTTTGTTTTTCTTTCAGTCGTGTAATAATTCTGCACACTAATAGTTGTCTAATAATTGTCCACCACAGATATTCTCGTACAAAAGCCAAAACCTCACTTTCACTTCAGGTTTGAGGTTTATTAACATTTTGGATTGACCAAGAGCACTGTTGTTGTTCCTTGTTATCTCTGGTGTCTAGTTGTGACTTTTACTTTTTGTCTGTTTTTTGTTTTGTCTTGATTTCATGTGCTTCACCTGTATCTCATCCCCCTAGTGCTTCTAATCTTTACAGAGTCCTGTGTTCATCTTTTTTTATTGTCTCTTATGCTACTTGTGTCTTCTTAAAACTTTTTATGTCTCTTGTCTCTATGCTTCTCTTTTTTTTCCTCTTTTTTAAAATTTTCTTTGTTTATGTTGTTTATTTTTTGGTCTGTGCCCTTTGGGGATGGTTTTCTGTTGGATTTGTTAACCTTTAGCTGTTTTTCTTCTTTTCTTTTTTCTGGACTTTATCACTTTTTAAAAAAACCTCAGATGCAGCACCATATTGTCCGAACTTACCAAGAACTCCTACAATTTTGTGCACTTTATTCTAAGCCCTGGGTTTATTTTCCTGTTTCTATATAAAGGAGAAGTCATACAGCTTTAGGTGCTTGCAAACAGTGGCAGTAAAATTGTCCTTCATTTCTGATTGCTGTGCCAGGAAGAGAATTCATAGTCATGGGAGAATTCCAGTGGCTAGGCTTTTGCAACCCAGTGTGAAGCATATTTTTCACTAAAGTTGAGTTGTGCGACCTCGCATCAATTTGTCTGTTTGCACCCTCTTTGTATATAATCGCAGCCTGCAAAACCTTTGCTTTGCATTTGGTGTGAACAAAGTAAAAGGCTGGGGTCACCATGGTAACCATGGTAGGAACACTTACTTTGGCTAGTGGCACTCAACAACAAAAACGGGGGTAATGTGTCTTATAAATTGTGAATAACTAACACTGGTATGAAACCACAATGAGAAGTGAGAGTGCACCGGCCCACTTGATATAGACAAAGAAACAACCCTAAGCCTGACTGAAGAATTAAGAAAAGTACTGAATAATGCCAAAATTAGAAACCACATCATCAAAGTGCTGCTATAGGTTTGCAGTGCATGGAGATTTTACATTACAGGACATATCCAACAATCTTTACATTTTTCATATCATTATTTGTTTCATTTATATTTGAAATTATTATGTTATTGTTACACTTGGTGCTGAAAATCTTCAAGCTAATTGTCCATGTAACTGTTGAATTTTTCTAAAAGACAGCATTTTCTGCCATAGATTTATTTCTTCTTTGGAAATAGTCTTAATTTACCCAGAGTTCATTTCTTAAGATATTTAATAGCTATAGTGCTTTGTATAACAGATGAATTCACCACACATATGCAGTTCATAGATTTGGCAGTGTTCAAGCAATGATAGTCAAGAAACATTTAAAATTATATAATGCCAACATTACAGGATGCCGACCTGTCCAACAAATCTTCAGGGTCACACCAGTACTGAAATTTTAAAAATCTGAAGTTTCCAAGTGATTCTTGTTTGAATCTGACAGAAATGAAGACAAGCGCTAAGCATACAGAAGGTAGTTTATGGTCCTACCATGGCTAGGCTGACGTTTGCTGCCTTCCCAGAAAGCTTTCTACCATAGCAGTTATTACAGTAACAGATCTGAATGGATGGAGAGTGATTGTCTTTAGGACATTTCAAAGTCAGATTTTCCCAGAAACAGAATTGCAGAGTGTGAAATTACCAACGGATCTAGTGTGACCTACATGGCAAGACCTGTATCCATGGTAACTTGGATGTCTGCTATGTAAGTAGTTATCATTTGTTACCTTTTCTGAACAGTCCTTGAACTGGGTTCCTATGCCTCCCTGTCTATTTGGAAAACCGCAAGTATGGTATGATTGGAAGGTTACTGTTTTAAAGAGAATACAAGGAGGCAAAGTTCAACACTCAGACATTTCTAATTGTAAAAATAACAATGCGTCTCTGTATAGTTTATGTGCAGCTCTAGTTCAGTCTAGAATTGTAACACATTAAATATGGATAAAATCACTGTGTGTGTGTAGATAATGTCTCACATAGTAATGGACTCTAAGTGGATCATCATCTGGCTCTGCAGTTCCCCTAAACCAGTGGTCGGCAACCTGGTGCTGCAGAGCCGCATGTAGCTCTTTCATCCCTCTGCCGTGGCTCCCTGTGGCTTTGAAAAAAAAGTGAATAAATAATGGCAATTTTAATTAAAACTGATTTCATTTTGGTTAGGTAATTTCATCAATGTAATTCTAATTTTGTAGCTTAAGATGATCTTATAACATTAAAATAAATTGTGTTTAAATATTTTGTCAAGCAAAATATGTGTCACACCCTTCATGCCTCATTTCCAGAATAAACATATAGCCTTTGCTGTAAAATATCTGAAAGGAACTAAGTGAAAAAGAGCAGTTTCGGAACTGATGCTGTTTTGCGACTGTCAGGTGTTTTTTTTTTTTTTTTTTTTGTGGGAAATTTC
>VUQH01023733.1:26961-37492 GCA_015106775.1 Etroplus canarensis
TATATATATATACTGTCTACATAATTGGGTTAACAAGTAGCTGAATAGATGTACCTGATAAAGTACAAAGGGTCAGTAGTTTCAAATGTATTTTTTGGGGTCTATTTTCTGCCAGAGTCAGGAGTGCTTACAGTAGCAAGTCAATTTATGAGACTGGGGTATAGAAAACAGGGCCCATGGTCACTGGGATGAAAGAATATGTAGCCCAGTGCAACAGTGTGTACATCGGTGTGTTTTTCATAACTCTTGGACAACATTGGTGACTTATGGCACTGTAAAATAAACTAAACTAGCCATACAGTACTCCTGTTTTGATTCAGAGCATTGCTGGTTTTCATCTTCTCACGCTCTAATAATCTTTCATTTTCTTCTTATTCTTTTTTTCAGGAAAGCCCACATGCCGCTGTCCTGTTGGATTCTCAGGGCCTTTTTGTGAGAAGAGGATTTGTGACAATTACTGTTTAAATGGGGGAACATGCGACGTCACTCAGGGGAACCAGCCAGTGTGCCGCTGTATGGCAGAATATACTGGGGACCGTTGTCTTTACCGTAAGGCCTGCATCCAAAACCTTTTGGCAGCAAACACATGAAAGTCATCATTATGTGCCCCCCTCTCCTAGCTTTCTCATGATTGGCAGTGTCAGATAATTAAAAAAAATATTTGAGTTCAGATATGTTGCATAAAATCCACAGTACAAAGCAAGTGTATACACTGAGTGTGGAACAAAAGCAATCCCCTAAAAGTATTTTCTTTCCACAAACCCCATATTTTTGCCTCTATTTGTGGATAAACAAAAATTGAAATACTACCATCAAACAACCTTTAGGCGTTTCTGTACCATAGTGATAATGCATTTTCTTTTGCAGAGCTTTGACATAATGGGTTGTGGGAAAACAATTTCAGCTGCACATCATTAGTATTTTCCTGCTCTGCTTGCCCAAAGGGTGATACGTTTTCATCTGTGGCTAAGATGTCATTTGATGTGGATAATTAAGTCCCATTAAAGCCATGTACAGTTCTAATCACACCAGCTTAGACTATGTTTCTAGTTTCTCATTGCACATTATCCTCTCTCTTTATCTCTCTAAATGTAAAACAGACATCTGTCATCACTACTGTGTGAACTCAAAGGCCTGCACTTTATCCAGTAGCGGCTATGTGGAGTGTGTGTGTCCTGCCAGGTTTGAGGGAAACAAGTGCGAAGTAGACAAGTGTCTTCGATGCCATGGAGCTCCCTGCCTCATTAACGAGGACACAGGAGATGTGGTTTGCAAGTGAGTGCTTGGTATTTGCTGGCTATTCTTATCCCTCATCCGTTTGCTATAATGCTAAGGCTTTGTATCGAATCTTTATTCATGTAAAAACACAAGTTATAGAGTGTGTTCTTGATAAAGGTTGCAGTCGCTTCACCCACAGGCTGCTGGCTGGAAGAATTGCTTTAAATCAATAAGTTGAGGCCACATACCCTACAGCATTTTAGGTTTTTATTAATTTCAATGAATTTGAAGCTAGGTGAACCCTGTGCTTTTTGCAAGGTTTTTTCATGTATTTATTTTTTTGCTTGTAACTAGAATCTATTGTTTCTTCCCTCTAGCTGCACAAATGGCAGAATAGCACCAAGCTGTCAGCTGTGTGACGGATATTGCTACAATGGAGGCACCTGTCACCTGGACCCTGACACCAACCTGCCTTTCTGTCAGTAAGTCACTGCGTAATGGGTGAAAGTGAGAAAAAAACTGAATGTTCTCCGCTATTATTCACACTCACACTACTGTTTCCATTCAAACACTGGCTCTGTGCCCTAGAAAGCCTGGCTTTAAAAGCACAACTGAAAAGCATCACGGATACCATTCCCCTGCTTCGAGAACAGTACAAGATAGATGTCTTCCTCTGGAAAGAAATCCTTAAGTTGAGGGAAGGTTTGATGTCACTATGTGGAGGCCATAAAACAGCAAGGGGCTGAGTGTCAGTACAGAATCCTGTGCTGTGTGACACCTCACTGTGGCTTAAGGTTTTAGGCAGATAAAAATGGTTTCAGACTCCTTCAAAGCCAGCTATTCTGAACATATCACACTTTTCCTCCTTGCAGTTGAGAGCTGATGTCAGGCCTCTGCGCCTCTCTCCAGTAGGAGGTTTTAGAAGTTTTCTTACTCAAAAAAAAGAAAAAAAAAGCTGAGTTGTATGTCACTGGTTCAACATGCCACGAAACTCAAAAATTTGTATCAGACAAAAGCTTGACATGAAGAAATCATTGTGAACGACTACTCAAAGGGCTGCCTATAAATTAATGCCTCCTCCGCTATAATGACATGCAGTGCTGTGTTAAAAATCTGCCCAAGGAGGAAATTGGAAATCCATTTCAAAGGCCAACTCTCTATTTTTTTAAATGCCCATTGTCCACTGTAGTTAAATTGAAATTTGCAGTCACCACTCACAAATTCCAGGGGATAGAATCAATTTCTATGCAAATGATTCCATCTTATTCGATGAGGTTAACAGATCCTGATAATGCAGTTTATTATTTGCTCCAAGATGGGAGATTATGTGAGATGATGGATATGTCGGTGTCAAGAAATCATAATGTTTGACCCTAATACGCTGAGTAAATGTATATTTCATCAAGATTACCTAAAGTAAAAACCTTGCCAGGCAGAGCTGCTGCAGTTGAAGTAATTCTTCCTTTAAAACTCTAAGGTTAGAGAGACTTTCAAATGCCTAAATATTATAAGCATTTAAAAAGTCTTATTGAAAAAACGTTCTTGGCAAGCAGCTCTATAATGATGGGTTTTTTGGTTGTTTCCTTTTTATTGCACGAATGCTCAGTTAGATGAGTAGGCTTCATCAGTCAGATGTAAATTGTCATATAGTTCATATCTGCTCCTGAATAAAATTTTAACTAAAAAACATAGACAGGAGTTTATAATAATTGGTACCCAGCAGAGCTTCTCAAATTATATGACCTATTATTTGTTTGTTGTTGTTTGAGTCAGAATTATCCAGATGCAAAATAGTTTTGCTCAGAAGCTTATTCTATTTGTGTAGACAGCGAACAGCCATAGGTTTGGGGGCCCAAAGTTCCTCTTTCACATTTTTAGCAACTCTCTGGCTGTCCCTTAAGAGATCCTCGCAGATGCCCCCCTCACTTGGTGAACATGGAAGTTGATTTGCCTTCAGGAGATTTATTTTGCTAATTTGCTTCATAGAGACAATGAATTGTCTTATTCCATCTTACAGCTTGAGCTGCTGAAAGGGTTAAGTGTGTCAGTCTCCATTAATAAGGCAGCCAACAGGTCAACAATATCAATTTTTGGGCCCTTTTATCACTCCAAACACAATGTTTTGCAGCTGCACGTCAGGGTTCAAGAACCAACGTTGTGATGAGCTGGCCAACCCCTGCGATTACTTCTGTCAGAATGAGGGGATGTGCACATTAACAGCTCTTAACAAACCACGCTGCAAGTAGGTCCCTCTCACCTCTCCAGCTGTATTCAGCGCCCACTCACCTCCTTTTGTACACAACCCACCCCCACTCCATTCGGCTTCATTTCAGCCTCAGTCCAGCATATAGGCTCTTTGTCACAGTGCCTCCTTGTAGCAACTTGTCATGCAATAAGTGCTGGATAAAGTAATAACTCATAAAAATATGGAAAATAATGGTAGCCTAGTGTAATTACATATCCTACTATATTGTTATTGCACTAGGATATGGTCATTTCTGTTCATTTATTTGTTTGTTTATGGGTCAGGATTTTGACATTATATTTTAAATTTTTAACAATGTAGTTGTAATATTTTTGACCTCAAGTAAAGTTTTTTGTTTGTTTATTTTATTACATTAAGATAGCTTAATTTACTGTCATTCATTTACTGCACTTTCTATTGAGAGATGTTATCCACTTGATAAGAAGGAGCAAAAAATATGTAGGTGCCTTTTTAGATCAGCCACTAATTGTTACACTGGTCAAATGTGCCTTAAAAAATACTTTGACATTTGGAAAATGTGCTTATTTCTGTAGCCCTGCTCTAAGGTTAAAAATAAAAACATACGTGAAACTCCAGTGATTCTTAGTAAGTAGTCATACCACAGTATGTCATTTTAACCTTTGATATTTGAAAGGTTTAAGCACAGAAAAGCTTTACTATGGTGTGCTGTGCTGATTTTGTTACTTTGGAACACTGCTAGCTAGCCATTTCTCTGTTTTTACTCTGCTAATCTGAGTGGTAATGGTAGTAGCATAATTAATATTATACATATTCCTCAGATTGTTAAAGAAAAATGTGATTTTTTTGTTATTGTTGACAGTGATAGTAGTAGCAGCAGCACCAGTAGGAGTCGAGATTTTTCTAACGTTTTATTCATTTCGAACTACGACCCCAATTCCAAAAAGGTTGGGGTGCTGTGTAAAATATAAATATAAACCCAATGCAATGATTTGCAAATCTCATATACCGATATTTTATTCACTAAAGAGCCTAGAAAAATTATCAAATGTTGAAAGTGAGACATTTTGCTATTTTATAAAAAATACTAGCTCATCTTGAATTTGATGCCAGCAGCATATCTTGAAAAAGTTTGACAGGGCCATGTTTGCTACTGTGTAGCATCGTCTCAAAGGAAACAAAAAGTCAGAAAAGTAAGTGGTACTGAAAAGAAACAGTTGAAGGAACATCTTACAACTAGTAATTTTCATGAAGTAATAAAATGTCTCACTTTCACCATTTGACATGTTTTCTATGTAGTTTTTGTGAATAAGATATTGGTTTTCGAGATGTTGGGATTCTGACATTACATAGCGCCCCCACCTTTTTGGAATTAGAGTTGTAAAACCCTTACACAGAGCCTTAACAACACTGTTACACAGTTGGTGCACATATTATTTGAAGTGGCACTTATTACATTACCCGTTGCTGCATGACTCTGCAACCTTTGTTGCCTCTTACTGCCACCCGTTCACCCATCTCATGCAGTCCTCACCTTGCACACATGAACGAAGGGGAAATTAAAACATAACACTGTCTGTGTGATGTGGGCATCAGTGCATTTGCAGCCTGTGCATGACAGCTAGCTAAATATCTCTGTTACTGACAAGTCATTACGTACACATATATTTTACTAGGCTCAACATGTCATTGCTAATTGTTGTTCATATTTAAGGCCTTTGCCTTTAACAGGTTAGGTGGATTTCTTTATTTAAGGGACTCAGTCCTTTCTTGGTTTTTTGCTTTCCAAAGAAGATAAAACTCCATGTTTCCCCAATGTCCAAATAAAATTAATGTCGTGACATTTCGCCCTACCAAGGCGTGATTTATTTCTCTTATGTATGGGGCTGCATTTTTATTTTTGAAAGCCTTATGTTCTTTTTCTGCGAATGCATGCTATTTAGAATAATTTCATTATGTATTCACCCTCCCACACCCACCAAATCACTCTTGCTTCACTTGCTTTAGCATCAGTCGTGCAAAATTAGATATTACCTCGTCTAACAAGGGTCATACATCACGCCCATCGGATCCCATTGGAAAACAAATGAGACGACGACTTGTTGTCCTTTTGTCATCCTTTGATTTCTATTTTTTTAAACACAGAATATTCAACATGTAAATTCACATAAGATCTTTTTGGCCAAATTATGTACATAGTGCTCTCTATCCAGCTAGTGTGTTGTGTGTGTTGAATCAAAGCACTTCATGGCAATGTGTTGTATACGTAAGCCACAGTCACATCATATCGTAGATCATTTTCCAAAGTGTTTTCTCAGCAGTCTCTTTACAGCAAAAAGTATGCTAATGATAGTTTATTTATACTCTCATTTGACCTTCTTCAGATGTTCAGCCAATTGGGCAGGAACACAGTGTGAGAGACCCGCCCCTAAAAGCAGCAGATCAGACAACACCAGCGGAGGTGAGGAATAGGATTTTGAAGAAGCCTTATTATTAAACCATACAATATCGTGTGAGTAAATGTATGTATCACTTATACAATGCCCCCATTCCATTTCAGTGGAATGGTTACTTGTACATTTGAAAATCATCAGTTCATTTTTGCAGACAAGGTTATACTTTCCCCAACCCATGCACAACAACTGGACTTGGTCCTGATTGGCATCTAATTACTGAACTCCAGCCAACCTTGCCAATTTGCATTATTTGAACACAAAAGCCTTCACTCAGCAGGTTTTCCTCATTTGAATCAGAGATGCAGTTGCCAGTCCATCATTGTTCAGTAATATGACTGCTTTGTTTTCAATGTAATTTTAAGAATTTGCAGAAAATATTATATTTTTCAGATTCAGGTTTTTTAGACTTTCTTTTTAAATGAAGATTTTAGAAGGTGTCAAAATATTGTGTGTCTCTGTAAAAGTTCTTATATTTGTAAATATTAATGTGTAGCCTGTTTGTATAGGACAGATGTTCTGTAAATAGAGTGAGTATAAAACCCGGTGAAAAGAAAAACATTTTTAAAGTGGCCCTTTTTTGAGCCATGGTCACTGTCTGAATTCATCTCAGCTGCTTTTGATCGTTGCTCATCATGTCACACCATCTCTCCTCCGTCTGTTCCCTAGGGAGCATAGCTATCATCGTGCCTCTGGTCCTGCTGGTCATCTTGATTGTGATGGTGGTAGCAGGTGTTTACATCTGCCGACGGAGGCAAAGGTACGTAAATAAAGAAAGAAAATATAAATAAAAACCAGGCTTCTAAGCAGCATCAGACGAGAGATCCAACATCACAAAGCTTTGAAGATGAATGGATATCTTTGCTTTATAAATGAAAGTTTGCTTGCGTGTTTCAACATGTTCAGTAGAACATCTGAACTCTGTGCTGAGCCTCTGATTATAATCCATCTTTTATGGCTATGTAACAAAGTTATATGCTTCAAGTATGCCAAGTAGTGTAATGTGATATGTTGTGTGGAACCATGCAGCTTCGTACAGCACATTAACCGACATATTGCATGTAATGTTAATTTTGACTGACTCCACGCACCTCAGAGGAAAACGAGTGCAGAGGCAGCCCATGACGAATGGGGGTATAAATGTGGAGATTGGGAACCCATCATACAACATGTATGAAGTGGACCATGACAACCATGCTGACGCAGGCAGCCTGCTGAGACCCAACTTCACACTTGACCCTCATAAGGTGGGTGGCATATCACATGTTCTGTTTGAATAAGGTACTTTACCTGTAATGACAAGCTGAATTAATGATTTAACAAAATACAGTTATTTTATTATTGGGGAAACATTCTTGTATTAATAAGAGCACATAATAATGATGTATAAATGAAAAAGATCAAAATCAGTTTTTCACTTTATTGAGATGAAAACAAATTATTTTAAGTAAAATATTTCTGGAATAAAAAATTAGTAAAGACTTGAATTGGAATTTAAGATACACTACAATTTATCTGTGAATCCGTTTGTATGTTCTGAGCCAAGAATTTGATTAAATGTTGCCACACATGCATTTAAACTGGTTTACATTAATCTTCAGAAATCTGTTTTGAACCCATATTTGTTGCAACATTATGCAACTTTTGATGAGCAGTGGCTGCTATATTCACAAGTGTAAGGTATGGGATTCTGAAGCATTAAGTAACACTGAACGCATGAAAGGTAATCGAAGCTTAATAATTTCTTTTAAGACAACAGCAATCTCCAGACAAAGCTCAAACAGGTAACTTTGTGTAATGTCTGCATCAAGTGAATAAATATTGTAATAGGCTAACTTGTGTTATGATCAACAAATAGCAAGGCAACAACTTTGCGAACAAAGCTTAGCCAATAATTTCATATCAAGAAGGCCGGCTTGGCATATTTCTTACAACCTTATACTACAAACTTGCGTTACTGATCAGCCCTTTGTTTAGTAAGTCTATAGCTTTCTTTATAATCAACTTCTTAAGCTCTACCGAGATATCTGTACCGAGAAAATGGAGTCAGCTTGATTTGTAGTTGAACATTGAGAGTTTTTGATTTGCTGTAAGGCATTTCACACTTTTAATTGGAGGAACAATCCAAGTTACAAAGTGCATGTACAGGCTTTGGGGAATGAAAGTGGACTCATTTTTCTTTATAAAAGTTGAGGTACCATACTAACATTATTTTACTATAAAACTGTTGTGTAATGCTGTTTTAATTTACCATATGTGTTCATCTCCTACTACCATTACTTGTTAATGCTGCTTTTGTTTAGGCCATGGTTGATGCCATTTCTTGTCAAAGCTGCTGATATTAGCCCTGATATGGGAGTGTGGCTATGCTTTTTTCATTAAAGGGTACAATAAGGACACCAATTTAAATTTATTTTCCAGATTTAAAAATAATTCAGCGCTGTGTTCTCTGCATCTGGTCCAGCAGCTGCTATATTATGATATTTAGAATTGAGATACATCAAGTGGAATTACATTAGGCTTTGTGGAGATTTTGTAAAAGCTGGCTAGTGTGCAAAAGTATACAGGTGTCATGAACCAAGAGGACTTTCTATCTCTCTGGTGATTAATTCTGTTTATAGCTCTCATTCCCACACTAACACCCAGCATATCAAATGAATCATAACACCTTCACTGAGGTTGTTATCTCGCTCACCTGCCAGAACTTAACCTATCGTTTCTTGTGCTGCCAACTTTAACATCTGCTATTGTGAGTCCAGTCTGGCTTTTTTCTTTCTTTTTTAACCAAGACATGCTGGTTCGAATCTAAACTGCACTGACTTAACAAATCTCTTGGTACCAACTAATTTGTTAAGTCAGTGCAGTTTAATTTCAGTTCAAACAAAATTTTTAAGCCCATATTTGGACTTTGAGAGTTTATCTTAACTGAATTTACTTAGCGTAGTTTTTGTTTTGTTGCAGGGCTGGTGTGTAAAATCCAGTGACCCTCACACCTTGGGCATCAATTCTGTGCCCAAGGAGGTAATCCCTGGACAGGTGAATTTTATAAACTTTATTTTATGTTTACCCTCCAGAACAAAAACATATCATCAAATTCACTGTAGTCAATTGTGTAGTTACATTGCATATAATTTAACAAGTTGATTAATTATGCTTTTTTTTATATTAAAATACTTTTCAAATTGTACAGTACCGAACAAACGTTTAGAGCCACCTTTCATGTCTTTATATTTTGCTAAGAAATGCATAATAGGTGCAATGATTTATTGAAACATGCAAACAAATGGAGATACAGTTCATAAGACTAAAACAGTTTGTACAATTCTAATGAGCTTGAAAGTCAATATTTAGTTTAAGCACCTTTGTTCTTCAGCGCAGCCCTGACTCTCTTAGGCAAGCTTTCATGACATTTCTTTAAGTAGTCAAAGTGTTTAAGTAGTAGAAATGACAAGAAAGAATTTTCTGTCACCATTTGGGACAGAGAATAAAGCTTATCTATCTATCTAGTCTACACAAATAGATCTCCAGGCATCTTGAAACACATTCCAAAGCTCCTCTTTGGATGCAGGCTACCTTTTGTTCCATTCCGTGCCAAGATGATTCCACATTGCTTCAATAAAATTGTGGTCTGGGCTCTAGGGAGACCAATCCATAACTGAGTGACTGACAGTGCCTCTTCATATTAAACAAGTTCCTCAACACCAATTGAATTCAGTTCAGTTGTATTTACATAGCATCAGTTCACAACAAAAGTCACCTCAAGGCATTTTATACTATAAGGTAAAGACCTACACTATTACACGGATAACCCCAACAACCAGATAATCCCCTATGAGTAAGCACTTGGTGACAATGGGAACGAAGAACTCCCTTTCAAGAGGAAGAGACCTCCAGCAAAACTGGGCTCAGGGAAGTGCAGCCATCTGCCTCTCCTGGTTGAGGGCTGAGAAAAAAGAAGAGGATCACTGTTGGAAATGTTGAACTATGACAATCTCAATTATTTTTTACAGATGGCCATAGACACTCACTGTTGTCCCTCTCTCTGACCACCTCTGTACTTTTCATGATGATTTGAATCAAAATTTTCAAGTTTGAAATCATCATTCCATAAGACTTGTTGCCACTGATTTTCAGTCCAGTTCTTGTGCGGTCTTTAAAAACTTTGAAAGAACTTCAGAATGCCTGACAAACTATTCCTCAAAAGCACTTTGAAAATGTCAAGAAAGTTTGCCTCGTTGGAAGCAAAATATAGAGAAATTACGGGTGGCTCGAGACTTTTGTACAGTAGTGTAAACCATCCTAATTTTGACATCTAACAAATGCTGCTCCCTATATAATTTTGGGAATAACATCGTTAGTTAGAAATAGCCCTGAAGTTGTGCTTGCATGATTCTATGGTGTTTGACTTTCGTACTTCCTTGCTTGCCTGCAAGTATGAATTTTGTATGAACTGTTTTGCATGAATATTATTTTCTTTCCCTGTGTAAGGCACTATTCATTTAATTCAAAAGCTAAAACTAGCAAACTTTCTTTAAAGCTGCAGTGTTCAATTTTTTTTTAATTAATTAACATTTTCCTCAGCTTGACCGAGAATTGGCACCCTACTCTGCAGCCCCCTTCAGTTCTAGGCTAGACA
>VUQH01023734.1:0-10461 GCA_015106775.1 Etroplus canarensis
CTAATTGGGGGGGGGGTCAGCAGTAAACAGCTATAAAAAGCATGAAAATATGTGAAAGCATCAGCATGTCATAGCATTGATTATATTACTGATCTTAGCATAGCAGTGATCAGAAGGCACCAATCACACTAACGTGGAAGACTACCAACAGAACTACTCCCTCCATGATCAATAAGTTCATCATCAAACTCCAACAGTACACAAAACAATAACCTTAAGCAAAATTTGGGCGAAGAGCCATTACTTGATCGCTGTGTCCAAGTTTCACTAAAATCTGATCAATCCTCTGGGAGAAGTAGCAATTCTTGTGACATGTAGATGGACGGTAACGCAGCTCATCATAGCATTAGGCCCCTTTGGTCAAATGAGCTAAAATTTGCTAATGATAACATACAGTCAGTTGTTTCCCATCTGACAAACCTGCAATAGATGACCAAGAGCAAAACTGCTATGCAAGAATTAAAATGGTTGAGTCATGGGTTAACCCCGTTTGCTGCTCATGTGGTTTAATCTGTCCCAAATTCAGATGCTGGGAGGTGCTGCAACACAGCAGTGCCTGTTTGGACCCTGGTACTTTCTGAGCTGCAGCACTGACGCCTGGCCTGAATTATTGCTGTGAGGTCAACCGTAGAAATGACTTAGTGGTACTCCAAGCGAATGGAGGAGTGAAACTGGACAGAGACTACACTGCCTACAGCAGGTGTAACAAGGAAACTGAGGGGGATGTTTACTGCATGAACACAAAGGGGTGGGAGGTCTAATACAGGCTTATATAACTTTTAGAAGCAGCACCAGTCTGATAGCCACACATGTGATTAATATGATTTTTATATTGATTTAGAGAACCAAGAGTCCAACACCCAGGATGAGAAATACATATCTTGCACTCCATAAAGCAATAAAATACAGATGAGACTGATGGAAAGATTAGTTGTGCAGGTATTTAGTCATAACCCAGAGTATACTAAAGGTTTCTTCAGATGATGAACAGCATGTAGGAGGTTTTATACCTGTGTGAGAGCACAATTTTCCCGACAGCTATAAATTCCATGTGATGTAGGTACTTAGAGACTTGTATAACACTTTCTGCCTCTCTATAAAGCAATCAGTTGATGTGGGCTACAGGCTATTATGAAAAATAACCTCACCACTCAACAGTTACACACTGCTCTGAGCCTATGGTTTACCAAGGAGGTGAAAATATCTGAGTGCAGCAGTCCAAAACCCAAGCTCAAATTACTGTTGTTACATCAAACATCTCCTTTGGTCACAATAATAATAACCGCAGCTCTGAGGGGGAAGAAAAAGGCCCGTGACACTCAAGAGTGCATGGAAACACAGGGGCACTGAGCCCTAAAACTGCATAAAAAGCTCGTAGCTCATGGCTGACCATTTTAATCTCCCCCTTCATTCATCAGATCCCCCACTATGTGAAGCTGCTGCCAGGGACCCTCATCTCTCCACTCTCTCACACAAACACACACGCACACAAACAGTACCACAGAGCCTGGGAAGCAGCCAGACCTGCAACGAAGGAGGGTCACTGGCGGGTCAAAGCAGAAGCAGCCATATTAAATACATATGCATGCACAGACAACACACAGTTGCAGGTAGTAGCGGTCCAGGAAGAGGTTGGATTAGTGTTAAAATTTGAAAAGAAAAAAAAAATTACACCTTCACATCTTTAAATTTCAAGAAATACTGGCACTAAAATGCATCTTTTTTGGTTTTAATAAAAAAAATTGACAAAAACTGTTAAGGATCACAATAAACAAAGTCAAATCTGTGAATAGCTACCTCCTTACCTTGTAATACAAATTTTTCAATACACTCTGCAACCTAAACAATAGAAATTAAATTGAAGAGGCACATAGCTACAGTATATAGTAACATGTTAGGCCTTAAGACAAAACAAAACCCCTCAAGTAACAAAACAATCCTCATACTTATCACAGGGACATAAATAAGACATTCGGCTCCGATACCTCCACACTGAATCACTCCAAGTACTAACAGTACTAAATTCCATGCTTTTGAAGACAAAAAACAAAAAATCTTGCATTTGTAAACTTTAAAAAGAATTATTACATTAGTATGCAAAACAAAAAAGGGATTATTCCTCATAGTTCATGGCAACCCAGCCTTTGCAGTAGGTTATGCCCTTCTCTGTTAGCTAGTTGTAGTTACACAGCATGTATATTTTCACATTTTGCTGGGAACACTTAGGTCCCACACTATGTCTGAAGGACAGAAATAAAAGAACCCCAATTACAAACTCTGGATGTCTCATTTTAGTCAAAAGGCAAAAACGATCAAGTGCTTTCAGGAGCCACTTTGAGATATCCAGTAATCTAATGGCATCGGAAAACTTTTCTGTAAAAGTCGCAATGACATCTTACAAGTTCAGCTCTAGTAGTCTTTACACATCACCATCAAGATGGTAAAACTGCAAACTGCAGGCGGCCAAATAACCTGATAGATTAGTGTGAATGGGTCCCCTGCATCCATGTGACACTCAGTAGAGAATGTCCTACACAGTGTTATGTGCATTATGATATTGTATCGCACCAGCACCATTTCTAATTCACTATAAAGCATTTTCACCATTTCCTAGTCCAGAATAGGCCTTGATCTGAGTCTGTGTGGGCTGCCGTAGGTTTTGCCTAAATGAAGTTGTGAGGAACTTTCAAGAATAAAATTTTTTTTAAATGCCATCACTTATCTCTCTCATGTGTAAAAAGGGTTTTAGACTTCACAGGGCTTTGACCTGAGTCATTTTCACACATACACCATTGCTAAAAACCTGTGGGGGAGATTTCTCTTCAAATCTGTACACGGGAACACAAATTTCTGAATCAGTCAAATCAGACATTAAACAGTCTTTGCTTGAACGTAGAGAGTACAAAGTCCATGTAATGTCTAACTAAGCCCATACAAAAATAAAGTAACTGATGGAGAATTCACAGCACTCAGTGGGTGTCACCTGTGCTGCCTCCTCAAAGCTCTACCCAGGCTCCACCCCAAACCAAAGCCAAATTTCCAGTAGTGAGAATGCATCTGTTCCATGTTGTGTGTTTCATGTGAGAAAATAACTTTGGGAAAACTCCCAGACTTTATACTGTCCAGAGTTCACGTGTTCAAACATCTCTCCAGAAATATTTCAATTTATGGTTAAAACTTTAATTGATCATAAATTGCTTTAGCTGATCATGCAGTATTTAAGTTGGCAGGGACTGAGAGAACCCTTTCAGATGGTGGCGGTGGGCTGAGCCTGCTGGGGGTTGCTGGTGGCTGTGTGAGTAGCTTGTCTGGGAAGTGTGTACATAGCACCCAGGAACTGATCTGCGATGCGTCCAGCCTCTCGAAGACCGCTGAGGAGGGCGCCGTGAACTGTAGCAGGATAATTTCTGATGGTGTGCTCACCAGCAAAGAAGAGACGAGGAACAGGCTGATAGGAAAAAGGGGGGGAGCATTAAGAGATGTTTAAAATAGTTCAAACATTAAAATAATGGATTGGGATGTGGGGGTGGTAATAAATCATTAGAGCTCATAAGTCAACACATACACGTGACTTGTTCACATCAATCAGCACGCCAACATCAAAACAGCCGAAAAACATCTGGGTTGTAAATAAACTGCTCCGCACTGGTTTGGTTGAATGCTGTGGGCAAGCTAAGATGCCTCGTCTCCTTTACTTTCTCACACACACACACACACACACACACACGTGTGTGTGAACAGTAAGTGTTCTGTTCTTTTCTTCTGCGTTTACCTGAGAGGCTCCCGGTATCGTTGCACCAGGTGCAATGGGCTGCGCCATGAGGTCGTAGTCGTTACCTGAAGAACCTGCTGCGACGTACGAGTAGGATCCTCTCGCCCAGGGGTCAGCACGCCAACGGGAGACCACAGTTTCCTTTGGCTGCCATGACAAACAAAAAATACAACATATACTTTTTAAGGAATTTCCATGATGTTATTAGAGGGACCTGTAAACAGCTGGATGGTGAACAGTTCCAATGCTGGCATGCATGCATATGATTTTATCCCATTTGAAACCATAAGCAAATGATTTATAATGATGAGTGGTTTGGAAGGGATTAAACTTACGAGTGCTTTCACATATGTTCACTGTGTTCAGTTTTGCTGGTTAGGGGGGCAATTCAGGAATGAATTTGACATTCCACTTAAAAGTATTGGAAAACTGAGTAAATCCAAATGTTTGAGCTTAGAAAATATAACCAACCCCTACTTTTCTGGAAACATCAGATGCAATATTAGGATGTGACTGAGCAAAACTGGTGGACATAACAGAGTCTTTGTGCATCATCTCTAATAAGCAAAGATGTACCTGTGGTACAGCACTACTTCCAAATATTCCTTTCAGAATGGCCAGGCAGCGTCCGACTATAACATCATCACTGATGTTCTCCATGATTCCAGCAGCCTCACCAGCCATCAGAGCAAGCAGGATTGGGGCTGAAAGAAGAGTCACGATTTATTATTTCAACTTGCCATGATTATTTTCTTTGAAGAAACAACTGACCACACCTAAACAGACCTTAAGTAAAGTGAAAGCATTGAAGAAAAGTATGAAACAGTACAGCATCAGCAAACCATTCAAATTAAAACAAAAAACAACTGTAATTTAAAATATGCATGTGATTTCACCACCTTTATAGAGGTTCCAGAACAAGAAGAGTTCACCCCGACTTGCAGTGGTGGAGCCAACGTGACCGAACAGGTTAACACTTGGATCCCAGAACACACGGTCAAAGCACAGCACCACCTTCAAAACAGGGAGGGGCACAAATTAAGAACAGTCACCTAACAATCAGAGTGCTTATTTTAGTCAAAAGCTCAATTGCCTGTGAAGTACATCTCATGCTCAGCACATTTCCAGCCAAAAGTAGGTATGACCATGTGAATGGTAGCGCTCCCCCTGCTGGAGACACAGCATTAGTAGCAGCTCAGATTGCATAATAATGCAGTACTCTCCACTGTGCTGCAGCAGAATTAGAAGATAAAGTACTCTGCTGTAGATGATGCTCAGCAACAGTGAGAGCTGAAGAGCTGGTGGGTCAGGAGTGACGCAGAATGAGTACTCTGATCAGATTACGAACACAGGGGCAAAAAGGATCTTTCATTTACACGCCAACAGGCTGTGCTCCGCCTCCACATGCACTACTCTCCTCTGAATATCACTCTTCATCTTTCAAACTAACATGAGGGATAGAGCAACAATAATCTAGCCATATGGAGGGTGTAGAGGAATCCTTGATGTCTGAGGCACTAACACCTAGACTGATTTATCAAAGAAGAAAATACACAAAGGAGGTTCAATACATACAGCAGGAGTGCAGACTTAGCAAACTGAGAGCAGAATATGAACCTCCGAGGAATAAAATCAATAAATCCTGAACAATCAGTATACTGTGAATGCAATATCCCCGTAGCAGCTCAAGTTCAGGTTGCCAGCATAATGACACTGCAACAGAAACAGCAGCGGATGTCCCTAAAGAACCACCTCCTCAGTCCCACTGGAAACATGCTACATGAGCTAAAAGAATTTGAACACTACTGATGTATTTTAGTCATTAGAGAAGTCTGTACAAAATTTGACACATTACTGGAACATATCACCCTGTAGTGAATAGGGGTTTAACATTCAAATCATTGGGACTCCTGCATATTCAGGGACTTTTCAGAGACATCTTAACCTGTTCAGTTTTTAATGTGTAGAATTCAAATCTCAATAACATCCAGCAGACAGAGCAGGTTTAATAAATGCCATAAATCTAAGACCAACCTTGTTGAGATTGCCAAAGCCCATCCTCTGTATAGCTGCTGTTTTCCACTCTGGCAGTGGGGGAACAAATTGGACTGCAGGGGGCTGTTGCTTCAGCACACCAAGGGGCAGTGTGCATAGCACAGCATCACACTTGTAAATGAAGGTCTGAGTTGTGGAGCGCGTGTTCACAGCTATAACCTCACAGCCTGGAGAACAGAACAACCTTTAAACATGCATTTTACATTTGTATTATCTACAATAACTGGCTTCTCTTCCACTTTTGCAAAATGACAGAAGACACATACCAGATGCTGTATATCGGACCTGCCGCACTGCTGTGTTTAGTTTTATATCCAGACCCTCAGCCAAGGCCACAGGTACGCATGAGTAACCATTTCTTACTGTCAGGTGGCTGCCAGTGAACTCAAAGTCATCATCCTGCAGAAACATTAATAACCTGTTACCCCATGAGCAAAATAAACTTTCAAAGTAAAAACAAACTAAAAAAGTATCCTAAATTTGTCTAACAATAGTTTATTATGCATGCGAAATGAGACTGTAGCAGTCTTGAGGGTCTGCTAGTGACAACAGTACTGCATCACAGAGTTATGTTTCAAAATGGGTACATGTATATACACCTGATCCCAGTGCTTGAGAGAAAGAGTGGAGAGGGGCGTAGCATTGGCAAACTCCAAGTTGGCAAAGTGCCAGTCTAGGATCTGCCGATCCCTGGATGACAGGTAAACATCACTGTAGGAAGGAAGGGAAGCAAACAGTAAAGCAAAGGTATACTGACAACACATGCTCACTTAAGTAAAACTTTTGTCAGCTTAATAAATAAGAAACATCACGTTTCAAACCAAACTGTTAAAAGGACTTTCATGCTCATAATGCATCAGCGATATATTGCACATATTTACGAAAATTTGCTGAATGCAATCCAGAATAAGAGACTAACACTGCAAAGAGTATTGCCACTAAATTATCAAGAGATAAACAGTGGTACAAACTGTAGACA
Organism: Etroplus canarensis; assembly: GCA_015106775.1. Lineage (NCBI taxonomy): Eukaryota > Metazoa > Chordata > Actinopteri > Cichliformes > Cichlidae > Etroplus > Etroplus canarensis. The sequence goes on from VUQH01023734.1 coordinate 6,807, forward strand.
TTACTTGTATATAGTTTGTCCTTGCGAAGAACTCTAATGTAAAAATAGTGTCTCACTGAAATATTAAGACATTTCTTTAAAACTTTCCATTTCTGTTATAATTAAAAAAGAAGTTAAATTCTTTGACAGATTAAGTTGCATGTAAACAAGTAATTACATTGAATGACTGCACATGCTATGATTTTTTTTTTTTTTAATGTTTTAATGTTACCTGGGGGGGTTGGCCTCCAGCTCCTGGAGCTTCTCCTCAAGCTTGACCTGCATCTCAACCAACTCGTCATATTCCTACACAAGGATGAAGCAGATAGCACAGTTAATGTACATACAGCCTAACTGTAGCACTGCTAGTAGGCTATACAACGCCAAACAGAATGGGAAATTTCATATGACTACAGATATTACAAAATCGCTCATTTTTTAAAACAAGTGTTTTGTTATGGTTTAAACTCACTGCACGAACATCTTAGAACATTTAAACTTCAGTCCACATTTAATATATACACTTTATGATACTGTATGGGTCAGACTTAAAGAGCTGGAACTACACGAGAGTGTCACATGCATGCAGATGTGTGTACATGGTACACACCCAGAGGGTTTCAGGTCATGAGGAAAAGACAAGCAGCTTTGACAAAAAGGGCTGACTTAACCTGTTCAACAGTTCACCACAAAAGAACAAACTAGGACAACAGTGCTAAGTCTGGTAATACCACCTACCACACCAAGCCCCAGGCAAAGTTTTTCTGAGTCAAGTGTTAAGGAAGCATCCAAACTACCTGCCTGAGGAAATACTAAAAGATTATCACTGAATATCCCTACAAAATGATATGACACAGCCATCCCCCTACTGCTTTAAAATCTTGTTATACAGTTTCATCACAAATTAATGTCATATGCACAAACATGTACACTCTTAAAAGCTCAGTCTGTCCTGCTTAAATTGTGTATATACATGTGCAGACAGAAAGACCATCAGACCGTGATTCAAAGCCTTGAAGTGGTTTCTCAGACACCGGATGGGTCGCAGACAAATCCCGTTCAGATACCAGCTGTGTTTAAACCAACTAAATCTTCTCCCTTAAATACACACATAGCAGTAGTGGAGGTGATTTATCCGCACCAAAAATAAAACAGCAGTGCTCACTCTAATATTACGTCCAACTGAGGCATTAAACCACTTAAACACAGCCTGTCTGGTTTACTTAGACAGCACAGCATTAAAATTCTGTGAGGCATCCACTCTGACCTAGTGGTTCATAAAATATCCCCTTCATATGCTAGTAGTACTTCTTTAGCATTATAGTACTTCTATAATGCCATAATGCTTGTTTAAAGTATTCTGATAATGTTGCCCCTCAATACAGAGAAAGTTCTTTCCTGCATATTGTAATGGTCAACCTCCTGCAAATCAGCCTAGAATAGCCAATACTGCCTTGCATTGATTCAAGCCACAGCAAATAAAAACATGACAGCTTTTAAAATCAGTATTTTAAGTCTGGCAGTCTGACTGCCAGGTCCAAGAGATATGAGGGAATAATTAAAGTGCTTTGGAAAACTGCAGCTTGAAAGTGGGAAGTGTAGGAAAATGTTAAGAGATGCAAGAATATTACTTTTATGTTCTTCTAAGATGAGTTTTTAAACTTATTTTTCTCTTTAAAAAAAAAAAATAATGTGTTGAATTTACTTTGCACAGTGCTGTGAGGTCTCTGTGCTTGCTCTTCACCAGGAATTCAGCTGTGATATCTCTGGGGGGTTTGACTTCACTTGCTTCTTTATACTGCTGATGGAGCTCCTTAACACGTTCCTTAGTGGTCACCATCTGAAAAGGGGAGGGGGGGAAAAAAAAAAAAAAAAAAGAGTGGGAAATGTAAGAAGGAAAGGAAGGCAATGGCAGCTTTGACTTTGATCATCAGTGGCTCTGATTTCTAGTGCAAAGGGTAAGTCTTATTTTTTCTTGACCACTACAAGTTACATTTAAGTTGCATTGCAAATATTACTGTTAACCTTTTAGACGGAAAGTCAGGACTACTACTCTGTTTACTCATAGACAATATAACTTATGTTCACCTTATTAAGAAGATCCCGGAGATCCTCCTGAGTCTTTACAATCTTCTTCCAGTGTTCTATCTGCTCATCTTTTACATGCTTCTCCTGTAGTCTGCACACATATAGATACACGATTAGAGTTGTGGTGAATTCCTGTATGCATTTTTTCTTTGGTTGCACATGTACAGGATGCATCCGCCACCTTCTCCTGTGTCTGGGCTCATGTTGTGTCATACTTACTGTATAACCACTTCCAGGGCTTGTCCCAAAGAAACAGGTTTGTTGTTGAGAAAGTTAAAGTCCAGCTGGTGGCTGAGGTAAGAGGTGGCCTCCAGCAGTCGGTTGAACTCTTGCTCCACCATCTCATCTTTTTCTTTTGGTACCTGGACACACAATCACATGAGAAGGACGATGTGGCATCGGTCACATTTAAAGACAGCAAACTAAAGTGAAGGCATCCAAGACTTCACTACAAGTATTACAAATAGTCCAATAAGCAGAAATGCACTAAAACCTTTTGAAGGTGGGTGACTATGGAATTAACATTTACACGTCACAACTTTTATTTACATTTTTCCTCACTGATGCGCTATTTAAACAGAACCAAGCCATGTCCCCTCAAAAATATTTCACACACTACTTATACATGCAGCAAGAAATTGATAACACTTCAAAATCAGTTAACACAGACACAATGCAAGAAAATAATTCTCTACAGTTAAAGTGAGAGGTACACTTTACATTTTAAAAGGTGTGCAGCATCTAAGGATTCAGTACAATAATCAAAGCCTAGGCTATTTAAGGGATGAGCAGCAATGTTTCGTTCTAAAACTGTTTCAAAATGAGGTAAGAAAATAGTACATAAACAGATACATACGCTTGTGCACCGTTCACCCTTTAGTAGTTCAGCAAAAGATGAACATGGAAGGGGTTAAAAACAAGAGGGGGAGGGGGAAGAGAGAGAGAACAAATTAAGTAAGCACAGTTTTAACCTCAAACAGGTTTGCACAAAAGTAAAACATGCACATTTAAATTGCCTTTTCCTGCAGAGGAGGAAACTAGTTACACATGATGCGGATGCTTCAAGAGTATTGCTGGCTAGTCTCGACTTCAAGAGAAGTACCCTGAAGAAAATCCTAAACATCCTACTAATAGTGCTGCTGCTTAATGGGCAGAACACAAACAAAAGGAAAAAACAGAGTTTATTCCCAATTTAATGACACTGGGCTACATCCGTTGCTGGTCTGGTCTGTTCTGAGGGGAACTAAAGCTGTTGTTGATGACACGCAACAGTAAGCAGTTAAGCAACTCCAGCGCTGTGTTTTGTGAGTCTTTGAAAGTCATATTCCTGCCCAAGGACAAAAAGGGCAACCAGCTATGAACCCAAATACAGAGCACTTTAATACCAAGAGGATACTTTTCATGCAACCATAAAAATCTAAATAGGCAGTCCTGGTTAATTTTTTTTTTTAAAGGAATACACATCTATAGAGGTCAGAAAAAAATAAATAAATCAGTCTCAATGGATTTATCTGCATAAGTGTGCCTTAAAGCATGGCCAGACCCTTATAACTGTACACACACACACACACACACCCCCCCCACTGCA
>VUQH01023735.1:0-15398 GCA_015106775.1 Etroplus canarensis
CAGCTTCAAAGTCATAATTCTGTTTGACACTCTCTTCACCTCCAGACCACTCTTCATACTCTTCTTTCAAGATTATCCCTACTCTATTTCTTTTCCTATCTATACCATGACAGAACAGTTTAAATCCACTTCCGATGTTCCTGGCCTTGCTTCCCTTCCACCTGGTTTCTTGCACACAATATATCTACCTTCCTTCTCTCCATCATATCAGCCAGCTCTCTCTCTTTACCAGTCATAGTCCCTACATTTAAAGTCCTCCTACTCTCTCCTCCACCCTCCTACCTTTCCTTCTCTCTCTGCCTCCTGACACGATTTCCCCTTCTCCCCTCCTTGGCGTAGTTTCCACCGACACCCTGTTTGCTAACGGCACCGGAGGTGGTTGTTGTTGACCATGACTGATCCGGTATGGAAGTCGTATTATGAATCTGCACATTTGATTTGGCAAATATTTTTTGCTGGATGCCCTTCCTGACGCAACCCTCCTGGGCTTGGGACTGGCACTAGGAGTACACTGGCTTGTGGGCCCTTGTGGCTGGGTTAACTGTTCAAGGTATTTAAAGTATGTAAAACAAATAACCCCCATGGTTTTTTGCTTTATTGTTATCAATGCCAGGGTATATATATTTAGTTAAAAAATAGGACTTTTTTTTAACCAATATTATCCTGTTGACATGCTAATACATTTTGAGCTCTTTTACACTGAACCTACATTTAGACAATTAAACTATTACTTGCATCCATGCATGCACTGAATGCAGAAAAACTCATATTAATTTCTCCTAATGGAATACTTTTACACTGTGGTACTACTACTACTACCTTGAATTAAATGGACGAAGTACTTCCACCACAGTTTAGATGCTTACTGATAAATTAATGACATCATCAGTCTTCTGGTTAACTGGCATTGTATAGCTTTAGTTGACTTTATAAACTGATCGCTGATGGAAAAAACTAAACAAAAACAAAAATGATGGTCATAAAAATCAAGATTTTATCATGAAGGCCACTTCATTAGATACACCTTGCTAATATTGAGATAGACCCATTTTGCCTCCAGAAGTGTCTTAATTCTTCGTGCCCATATTGACATGATGGCATCACACAGCTGCTGCTAATCCATGATGTGAGTCTCCTGTTCTACCACATGCCAAAGGTGCTCTATTGGATTGAGATCTGGTGACTGTGGAGGCCATTTGACTACAGTGAACTCATTGTCATGATCAAGAAACCAGTTTGAGATCAAATGAGCTTGAGCTGAGCTGGGGCAACCATCAGAAGATATGGTCATAAAGGGATAGAGATGATCAGCAACAATATTTCGTTAGGCTGTGGTGTTTAAGTGATGCACAGTTGGTACTAAGGGATCCAAAGAGTGCCACACCATTAAATCACCACCACCAACTTGAACTGTTGATATAAGACAGAATGAATCCATGTTGCTTATGTAAAATTCTAATCCTACCATTCAAAAGTCACTACAGAAATTAACATTCAAATGTTTTTCCAATCATTTATTTTCTAACTTTGGTCAGCCTGACCGTTGATACAGGATGTATCTGTGTTCTCTTATTGTTTACACCAAATTCTGATCCTACCATCTGATTGTTGCTGCAGAAATCGACTCTCATCAGACCAGGCAAAGTTTTTCCAATTTTCAATTGTCCAATTTTGGTGAGCCTATGTGAACTGTAGCTTCAGTGTCCTGTTCTTCAGGAGTGGCACCAGTTGTGGTCTTCAGCTGCTGTAGCCCATCTGCTTCAGGGTTCAATGACCAACCAACAGTTAATACAGGATGGATTCATGCGCTCGTATTGTTCACATCAAAGTGTTTCCAATTTTCTCTTGTCCAGTTTGGGTGAGCCTGTGTGAACTGTAGCCTCAGTGTCCAGTTCTTAGCTGAAAGGAGTGGCACCTGGTGTGGTCTTCTGCTTCTTCTTCATACCTTGGTTGTAAAGGGCTGTTATTTGAGTTACTGTTATCTTCGTATCAACTCCAAGCAGTCTGGCCATTCTCCTCTGACCTCTGACATCAACCACTCATTTTCCTCTAGAAAACTGCCTCTCAGTGAATATTTTCTCTTTTTCAGATCATTCTCTGTAAACCCTAGAGATAGTTGTTTTGAGAATGTGAGAGGCCTGTCTACCTCGCCCTTAATCAGATTTTGCGGAAACAGTTATTTTGGCATGATCTCTGTTAAAGCTGTTGAGTCCTTGCAAACTATCAGCTATCAGCAGCTTCAGCCTGACTCACAGAACGATACTCACACATCATAAATCTTTGTTTTATCTTTACTCACACAGTCATTTTGTTCCCAGCATTAGTAAAGTGACACGTTTTTTACAATACAAAAATTCGTTGCATTCTTGTATGCTCCAGAAATGATATCAATCCACCATATGACTGCTAAAGTGGCATCTTTTATTTACATTAGACTTACAAATGTTTTTTTTACTAGCAGTTTAACAACAGACAGGTTCCAGCTGCAACAGTGAATTACTCTTTCTTTGTTAAATTTACTGGGATGCAATCCAGCAATGAACAATAATTTAGAGTGTCATTTCCACAGCAGATAAATGCTTTTAGAAAACAGTGACACCTACTTTTTATGGATTGAAGCGTTTGCAAAATAGTCCATAAATCGAATCCACTGTGTTCTGGCTGCTATGAGTGCTGCTGATTTTCTCAATATGGATACACTACTTAATTTAATTGTGAGCAGAGGGCAGGAGCCTGACATCAGGTATTCTGACAAATGCTAATGTTGCTATCAAACAGGCTGTTGGCTTTCTATCAGCTGGAAACCACAGCCCACTGCAGTGGTTTACTTTTCATCAGTGTCTCTAGCCAAGAGGTTTTCGAATTCTGCTGGGTAAGACTCTGGCTCTAAATTGTTGTTCAGGCGGAAAAAAAGCTTCCAGTTCAAACTTGGCAGGTCCATCACTCATTGGAAAGGATTTTAAATAATTGTCTTTTGAAGTCACTCAGGATTAATTACTTGTTGGTTACAGCATAAATGAAAGTTTATCATCATTATTAAACACACACTGATCAGCCACAATATTAAAACCAGTGAGGGGGTGAAGTGATAGTCCGTTCTCATCCCTGGGGCATTATTTTGTGGTGTTCTGACAAATGTGGCACGGCTCATTTACCCAAAAGGTTTCCTTTGGTGTGAATGCCCTGACGCTGAGGTTGGAGGCATGCTTTAGCCGAAACCACAAGCTTTTCTTAACCCAGGGGTCAACAACCTTTGCTAGCAAAACAGCCATTTTCTAGCAATCTATGACCATAAAAATCTGTAGGGAGCTGCGAAGCACATTTGAGCCTTATAATGAACCTGATACAGCCTGTTAAGTATAAATTAGCCTACCAACATAATTAATACATGTGACTACACTGTAGAGGGTTATTTAATTATTTGGTATTTTATTTTGGTTTTCATTACAGTAATATCATGTTTTTGTTGTATTTGTGTTTTTTAGTAATAAATGGAACAAAAAATTACCACGCATAGACGAACTTTGAATTCAAGTTGCTTTGGTTACACAATGAAATCATATAAAAATAGGTCTACATTGATAATAAATAGAACATAGAGCAGACTAATAAGTAAAAAATTATTGTTTTTTTTTTCAAAAAAGGCCGGTTTAATTTTAATTTTGACTAAAATCTTGAGCTTCATACAGCAGGAATCAGCCCTCAGACCTGTAAACATAATATCATCCCTATTTTCTGAAATCTTCTCTGGATTTTTTTTCTCACATCATTTTTTTATTTCATAACTTCTTGGCGATAAAAGCAAACAAAATTCTCTATTTTCCTGTGTGACATTTTCTTTTCTTTTTTTAATTTCAACTCCGTAGCTGGGGTGACTCAAGGCTATATCTTTACATGAATACATATTTACTAACCACTGCTCTTGAGGTTCAGCAAGCTAATATGGTACCAGGTGATAGACACAGGCCATGGTGCACATATTAAAATGTTTTCCAATTCAGTGCAAAGGTCATACATTTTCAAAATCGAAGCATATAAAGAATTACTTACAGAAATGATGCTTAAAAATGAATCAGTTAGTTCATTATTTCCATGTCTGTATTCATTTATTTTTTGTCAAAGCCACAAAGAGCTACTGGAGATGGACTAAAGAATTGCAGGTGGCTCCAGAGCCTCAGGTTCAAGACCCCTGTTCTGACCCAGCCCAGTTGTTTCTGGAGCATATAAGGAATGAAAGTGAGAGTAAAAAGCAAAGGAGAGAAAGAACTGAAGCTCCCAATCCTAGAAATGATGCTGAAAACACAACTGGAGCATCTGAGCAAAGACAATAAAGGACACCTTGTGTGCAATGGGGGGGACACATTGGCATAGCATGATGAGAACTCCTCTAATCTCAGTCTGCTTAAGAAACAGCCCACAACCCCGATGATCCCATGCCTACATCTCAGTACCACACACCACAGAACACCCCATCCTGATGCCACAGTGTGTGAGAAACTGTTCAGGTAATGAGAGAAACATACACAATTATTGGGAGGGTTTAATGTTGTGGCTGATTAGCTGTACAATGGCTACAAAAGTGCGTGTGGTGTATGCAGCTGTTAATGTGTGCTATCTATTGCGCTGCCGGGGAGTGTAGTTGTCTAGGATCCGAGGGCTGCAGTGGGTCACGTATCGCAGGGCCGGGTCAGAATAGTTGAAGGGTGGAGGGTTGTACTGCTCCGGGATGTAGTTTGAATACAGATGGGGGATGCTGGAAGAAAACATATGAGCTGATCAGAACACAGGAGAAATGATTCTGTAGTCATATGTATTTTTCGTTCTTGGACTCCTTATAAAGAGATGATGTCCATAGCTTGGATCAAATGTGTCACAATGCACTGTAGTGTGGTTGTAATATTTCCCTCTGTCAGTGCCAGGTGTTGCATTTCTGTACAGTTTGTACTTTTTTTCAGAGAAATTCTGGCTCTGATTAGTGCTGTATATGTTTTTCCATGCAACAGACAATAATTTAAGTCAAATTTATGGAAATGTTGGGATGGGCAGCAGTTGTTGTGGAATACTCAGTGACTCATGCATATTCACGCAGGCTCTAGCCCAGATATCCTGCTTGTTGAAAGAGCTAAAATCTAGGGCTAAAGCTGATTAAAAACATGAAACACACATCCCGAACGCCTCTCTAGATTCACTGTTGTCTGATTAGCCGTTCAGATGTTTCTGATGGTATATCATTACAGTTGTTCTTTGTGCAAATATGTAGATGCTCACTGATAACGAGGTACAGGCTGTGGAACCTGCTGTACCATGAATCATTCTGTGAATAACAGACCCAAAACAAAAACACATATCTTGCCAAATGATTCTTTGTAATGTTGCCAATTGAATGTGCAAACATCCTCTGAACCTTTGTGTGGTTCTTTATTAAAGTTAATGTTTTGATACTGCTTAGTCAAAACTGTAGTCAAAGTTCTAAAGTTTCATATCCAAAGCTGATTTTATAGGCTTCTTGGTGTAGCCTAATGGAAAGAGTGTAAAGAAGGAAATAAAACTATAGCTGTTCTATCATAAGATTCCAGATGTACAATCTGGAACCTGAAGTATTATATTCTCATATACTGTAATCCAAATATCTCTTTCTCTCTGAGAGCCCAAACCACTCCCTGGCATTTACTTATTCACTTATAATCCCAGAATGCTCACGATGACACCCCCCCTCCCAGTTTTTTTTATCTATAGGGTTTGGTTTATTGACAGTAGAAAAGGCAGGCCAGTCATCCGGGGGATTTGGTGTCTCTATGGTCCTCTATCACCTGGTCCAGATCTGCACATGCACATGTTGACGCTAAGGGCATGTGTGACGTAAGATGATTATAATGAACCAAGTCATAAACAGATCCTCTGCAGTGCAGTTTTTTTCACCACCATATATAGCACATCTGGATATATGATGCCAGTTAGAGGGGATTATATCCAGTGGCTGCATATAAAAACTCCACTGTGAGCTGTTATTTTTGTATATGCAGTTGAGCGTGGATGAATCTCTCTATTGTGTGTGACTCTCCAAAATGTGATACCTAATTAAAAAATTTACTCCTCAGAATAGCAAACAGTATTGGTTGACATTTCGGGGAATATAGTTTTTAATGTTCTTCCTGAGCGCTATGAAAGAAGATTGACTCTCCTGTGGGTAAAGTTAATACAGAGCTGCGTTGCTTCAAATCATGACTGGCAACACTCTGTGAACAGCATGTCTAAAGACCACCTCTAATCACCAAGTTAGCACTACTTAAGACATACACTATACACTGTGTCTCAGTTAGGACACTTCTGTTAGACCCTTCCAGAATCACAGCATTTGAGCTTGATGGTAACAGCCACATTTTAATCTACTGTAACATTTGCAAGTTGTCAATCCACTGGTTGTCTTTTGCCATGAGGCCAAGTGAGGATAAGAAGCATACAGTGTTCCACTCTCAAATTTTTGACCATTACAAGCATATCATCTGGTTACTCACTGAGCCACAGCCCCCTCCAAAAGTATTAGAACAGTAAGGGCAACTAATTTGTTTTTGCTGTACACTGAAGAGATTTGAGTGTGAGGTGAAAAGATGAATATGAAAGGAAATATTTCAGCTTTATTCCCTGGTATTAAACAACGGAGAACACATTTTGCATCAAACCACTCAGTTTTTCAAGTTACAAAAAGTATTGGAACACGACAAGCAGCAGGTGTTACTCATTACCTGAGTGTGTCATATAAGATTGATTATTTAATCAGAAGTTACTACTGCAACTTTTAGCATGTTCCATAACTCCAACATAATTATTTATTTCAGCTGCAAGAGAGTGCATAGCAGAAACTAATTAACAGGCCCTACTGTTGGAGGGGGGTGTTTACTATATAGTCAAAATAGCAACTTTAAGCACGAGAGGTCATGAATTGAGACACAGCTAAAGTGTGGCATGACATTTTACTCTGGTTTTGTTGTAAAAAATGAGCTCTGGGGTCACATTTAAAATAGAGCTGGCCTATCGGTTCCACTGTTCATATTTATTACACAGATATAAGGATGGTATCAATTGTCTCAGGTAACTCAACACAAAAGGCAGTATGGTGAATCAGTGGTTAGCACCATTGCCTCACAGCAAGAACATCCTAAGTTCAAACCCTGATAAGGCCCCTCTGTGTAGAGTTTGTGTGTTCTCCTCATGCTGCAGCACAGGTTTTCCACTGCCACTGAAAAACATGCTGGATTAATGCTGCCCATATCAGGCCAGGACACTCTTGCAAAAGAGAGTCTTGAGCTCTTATTAATAATTATTTAACTGAAATAAAGGACAAAAAAGAGCAAAAAGCCACATCTCCCTCAGAGGTTGAAACTATTCCTTTAAAAAAATGCATTAGCTGTTTTGATGGTGCTTTATTAGCCATTTTACTGCAAACAAACACTGCCTCTAATCTGAATGAAAACACTGAATTTGAAATATTCATTCCACTGATGGATGTGTTACCCTCATCATTACATTGGTTTACTCTTTATTGTGTATATACTAACACAGTGTTACCAAAGTGCAGTTTCATAACTCGGACCAAAGCTGTTAGTAGGAAGTGTTTTTGTTTAATATAGCAGGAGAGTGGGCAGTCTGTGCTCCAACTGAGAAGTTAAATAGGAGGAAGGCAGTGCTGCAGCAGCAGAATGGCAGACAGGATTTAAAGCCTTCAAGTTGCTGGAGAAGATTGTCTCTGGGCAGACCTACTTGACTACTGTACCTTGAAATGCAGTGTGTGTGTGTGTGTGTGTGTGTGTGTGTTGGGTCTGGTTGTTCTCTGCAGCAGTATATCTTGTGATGACCTGTAATGAACCTTATCTCACCCTGCCCAAAGGAGCTGCTGACCCACCTCAAAACATGTTTTATAAGTATTCATTAGAGTTTTAGTGCCCCATGAAGGTCCAGTTAATTTGTAGACTTTGTCTCTGCATGGCTTTTGTGAGGCTGTAAGGCTCATTACAGACCAGAACACATGACGTCTGATGCATGGTGCTCACTGTGTGCCAGGAGACAGTTCTGTCGTATGGGCAAAAAATGGGAAGCTAGCACTGCTATTCTTAGATCTTCAAGGGTAGTGAGGCAAAAAACATGCGGTATAGGATGAGGGTTGTACCAAAAGAAAATGTAATGAATAAATGATCCCCTCTGAGGACTGCATAACCATAGTTTTGCTTAGCACATCTACCCCTATTTATAAAAATATTACCTTTGTTATATACCCTTTGTATTTCAGTTTGCCTATGCGTGCTGAATTAAAAACTGTACGTAAGCTCATGTTACTCACTCTCCAGTGACGGTCTTCTTGCGGCAGCAGCAGAAGCAAGCCAGCGCAGCCAGGAGCAGCAGCAGGAGAAGCGGGATGCCGATACCCAGAACCAGACCCAGGACCAAGCCTTCCCCTGTAGCATTCACTTCGCCTCTGCCTGCAATGAATCAGTAATTATTGAGCCAAGTCCATGAGAAAGTCCAGAATAAGTGTTAAAGAAGTAAAATTCTACAAGACTAATAACAAGTAAGAATTTTTGGGGTGGTAACTTGATGGTTTTTTAGTTGGAGAGCCAGGATGGACACAGAACAGATAAAGTGTCTGCTCACCTATGACACAGGACTGGGTTTTATCCACTTCAGTGCCGTTGCAAACACACCTGTAGCCACCGTAGGTGTTGGAGCACAGAGCAGGGTAGATACACTCAGCCTCCTTAGCCTTACACTCATCCAGGTCTGTAGGCAGGGAAGCAGTTTTACTCACACTTTGAAAGGGACCTATAGTCCTTTTGCTTTTTCTAGTATATATAGGCTAAGGTGTGTGTTTGTGTGTATATATGTATATATGTTATATGAAAGAAAATAATTAAAAGCACGTCCTCTTTTACCAAATAGATCAAATTAAATATTTTACCATTAACCTCTACGATGCTGATGCCATAGTTGCTGCTGACTCTGGCCAGGTAGTCTGTGATGTACCAGTTGGGAGTGTCACTTGACACGCCGATTCGATATTCATTGACACCTGGTTTGGATCCCAGATCTTTCTTGGTGATATTATAAAACTTGTTCTTGAAACCCCTGGTTAGAATGTCATCCAGCTGAGAAAGAGAGAGATTACTGCTGTGAACTATTGATGAAACTATGTTATTACTGTTAAAAGTTACATCTCTGATGTGCAAACGCACCTGCTGGAGTCCATCAGCTCGGCTCCTTTTCCAGACCACAGACATATTAAACATGTTAAACCCTGCCAAAACAGAACAGCAGAAACTGCTGTAAGTAATCTCACCATAATAAAAGTGCATGTTTACCATGAAACACCAGGGGAAGAGTTGTGAGTTGTGATGAAGCTACAGAGCAAACCATGCGGGAGATCTTACCTGGGGGATTGGGAGAGTCACCTGCAGAGAAACACATCACTTGAGTTAAGATACACTGGTGATGCACTAAATGCTCTCTACTGTCAAGCACATTCACAGTTTTCACAGATGCAGAGACTGCAGTAACTTTGTCCATTTATGACATTTTGTGACATTTTTTTCAAAGGATTTTAGTTGGTAGGCACAGGGTTCGGGTATGATGCACAGTTCTCAAACTCGGCCATGAAATATATAGATGAAAGGTGAAGTTTTAAAAGAAAATATCTTAAACTAGGAAGATGGGATCAAAACTATTTAACCTACTTAAACTACTAAAACTTATCAAAGCAGGCTACTTTTAATTTAATTTGCACAAGAACAGATTGGTCTGAATATCTTTACAGTCTCTTTGCTTCAAAATAGGCCTAAACATTCTCTTATTCATTTTTCCTTCACTCTACAATTGCTCCATTTTGTTTAACATAAAAAATGATTAAAAAAAAGAAAATTGTAAAAAAAAAAAAATAGTTACATATTTACAAAAATGTAACAAAAAAGTGGTCTTATTGTGATGAAAGTGCAAGCTCAGCCACTGCAAAATATTTAGCTGCGTTAAAAGAGTTTATTTACTTACACTCTGTTAGTAATGTTGATGGGCTAATTTGTACTTGACAGGCTGTGTCACCTTCATTATGAGGCTCAGATATGTTTTGCAGCTCCATGCAGATTTTTTAGGTAAAAAATTGTTTGAAAATGGCTCTTTTGATTTCAAAGGTATGCAAAACCTGCAAAATATTAGTGCTAAACAAAGCAAACTAGGTTTCCTAAGACAAACATAGGAAACCTGTTTGGGACTTTTTAACCCTAATGTTATTGACAACAAAATTCCACGTCTGTTTTCACATTTTTGATGCCTTCTCTTTTGTCTCACACTGAAGGAAAGAGCAGAAAAAAGGAAAACCCCGTAAAGAATGGGTGTGTCTAAACCTTTGACTGTGACTGTATATGCAAATGATATAAACACTCTGTCCGTGCTCATCAGTGCTGCATTCATGTCCTGTGAAAGTCACAATATCATACAAAATACACCAATCAGGCATAACAATACGACCACTGACAGGTGATGTGATTAACACTGAATTCCTCTTCATCATGGCACCTGTTAGTGGGTGGGATATATTAGACAACAAGTGAACAGTTTGCTCTCAAAGCTGATGTGTTAGAAGCAGGAAAAATTGGCAAGTGTAAGGATTTGACAAAGGCCAGACTGTGACGGCTAGACCACTGGGTCAGAGCATGTCCAAAACTGCAGCTCTTGTGGGGTGGTCAGTATCTATCAAAAGTGGTCCAAGGAAGGAACAGTGGTGAATCGGTGGGGTTCACAGCTCGACGGGTCATGCAGGCTGATTGGCGTACAGTTTACAGGAATTTTAAAAATCCCACAAATAAAGATATCTTAGGTTAGCCTTGGCACTTTGTTAGATTTAAATAAATTTAAACATATGTCTAGTGGTTGCCAAACTGTTCATGCACACAAATTTTTAACCCTCATATTATATAACTCTACAAATGCACAGCTGTCTCAAACTGCCTCATGACACGACTATCTGCAACCTGAAAACCATCATCAAACTCACTTGAACTTTGCTGAGAGTTTCACTGCTACAATAGCCCACTATGAACAAGGGTGTACATACCACATCCTTCAGTGTCCTTGGAGTTTTTGTATCTACAGATGCATTCATAAGTGCCAAGCTTGTTCTTACACTCGTATTTGGCATTCTCACATGCCATGAGATCTGCACACTCGTCTTTATCTACAATACAGACACAGATAATGACTGAATTTAATTAATTGTAGGCTGAAGTGTTATTTTTCATAGTGAAGTGTTGAGTGCTTAGTACCTGTGCAGTTGTGTCCATCCCCTGTAAAGCCATCTTTACATGTGCAGGTGTAGCTTTGTTTCGTGCTTTTGCAGTTTGCATCTTTGTGGCAAGGGAAGGGGAAAGGAGGGATGCACATATCTGAAAGGGTATTTGGTGCAAGTATGAGGTCAGTTATGGTTTTTTTTTTAAGCACATGATAATGTTATGGCAAATTTTAAAAAAATCTTCAAGTGCTACATACTATGTTCAAAGCACTTGTATCCCTCTTTCCCGTTAGAGACAGTGTTATCAGGACATTTGCCGCAGGTAAATTGATCAGGCTGTGAATTAGACTGGCACTGCACTCCACGGAAACAGGGTTTGCCTCGACAAACGTCTGTAGTATTCCCACAGAACTTCCCACTGAAACCCTTGGGGCACAGACACCCCACCACCTGGAAGGACGAGATTAACACAATTCTTTTGTTAATAAGAAAAAGAGCAGATTAAAAACACAACACTGTGACAGACTTAGCACATGTAGGTTTCCTGTTAATTTCAAAACAGCACCAACATCTGTACGTAAACGTTGCAAAGGCCAGAAAATAGCAGAGGTGGAGAGTAACAAAGTGAATGTATTCAAGTTCTGTGCTTATGTATGTTTTTTGGTATCTCTATTTTACTTGAGTATTATTTTGGGGGGAAAATTACTACTTTCACTCCACTACATTTGAAAGACAAATATTGTACTTTTGACTATACTGTATTTCTGTTAATGCTCAGGAGTACTAGAACTTTTGCTCTGAAGTCAGCTGACGAGTTTTCTCCCAAAGACAGTAAACTGTTGCAGTTCGGCACAGTTTGTCTAAGTGGTTTTGCCTTACCTGTACATCACATTTCTCTGAGGCTGAACCAGTGACTGTCCAAGAAGAGGGAGGTTTGATCCCCACAACTTCAAAAATTAGCTTCTACTGAAGTTGAATAAAGACTTATACAAGTTTGAGTACTTCGATAATAAAAGTAGAGTACCATTCGACTGCTCATTGTATTTTTCCTCAAGGGGTCACCACAGCAGATTTGTCCTTATCAGTAATCTGGTGGAGGTTCAACGCTGGATGCGTGACCTTGGTGAGAGAGGCTTGAGTTCAACAAGGGACCTTACGTTTCTATGGCAAATGTGTAAAGCACTGAACTAAGGGGACACTTAATAAATGGCTTGATAAGTCTTAGAATTTTCTCCACTGTTAAATGTTAGTTTAGCATTTAAATTAACTGTTAATGTCATAAATGCAATTCATATAATGACCGTTAGACCACATTTGAACAACAAGACAACCAGCCTGTAGCATCTCCCAGTAAATGAATGCAGGGAATTGAACTTTGTTTCACATTTTAATCGCTGTTGTATTAAAATCAGTATAATTCAAAGTGATGGCCTGGTGAGAATTTAAAATTGGATTATAAATAAAAGTTAATGAGATTTAAAGATAGCATAGGCATTGCCCTCTCCTGTTAAAGGCCACCCTCTCATAAAGACAACTTTGATCTAATTGGTTGCCCCTTGCCACAGCTCAGCAGCTGCTCAGGTTTTAACCACAGACTGTAAATAAAAGATAGCTGTAGCCACCGTTCCATCACCCATTTCTGAGCTCTGCATTTTGAAGTCTCAGCTGAAGCATTTTGGCTGATGACGTGTTATCTTTTTGGAGGGAAATATGACCATATATGGACATGAGCGTGTAGCGCTAAATTATGCGTTAATTAGCCAGCTTGGTTACCAAGCTACATCTACAAACAGTGTGGCTGTAATACACAGACACACATACCCGCTGATTTGTACTGAGTAAAACCTAAGCACAAACTTCTTGAACAGTCTGTCTATGTCAATGAATTTCATAAGCAACAGTCGAAACATGGTTGAGAGGTCCAGTTCAGTGACTTAAGTTAGCTGACCTGAGGCCTAGCAGACAGCTACTGATACAGATACCAGTGTTGGAACACCTGTCAGTCAAAGTAGTCACACCCCTAACTTTAAACCTTGCCTGTGTAAGGCAAAGATACATTTTAAAATGTGTCCACCATAAAATACACCAAATCTCAACCAAACCATACACCATAAAATCCAAATCTGTCAGTCAACTTATAGACATAATTTTTTAATCATATTAAAGGAGCAGTGTAACAACAAGGTGATTTATTATCAGAAATGGAATCTAACTTGCAAATTTATGTGACTTATACTGTAAAATCCCTCTAGGATAATAATAATTGTGCTTCTGTTTACTTATGAAAAGATATTTATTTTTGTAGTCGAAGCAGGTCCCCTTATCTAGCTTCGCCTTGTTGTGCTTTTGTGTGTGCAGTAACTCAGAAATTAAAAAACAACTTGAATACTGGTTTTATCGTTTCTACCAATGATGTGACTGTATACGGAAGACATAACTCGCTATAAACACAAAACAGAATAATTATAGTTTTGTATTTTTTAATTCGGTTTTTTGAAATTTAATTTAGAGTTTTTGTTTTCAATTCAGTTTAGTTTTAGTTGGTTTCCAGTTTGCTCATTTCAGTTTAGTTTTATTATTTGAAAATGTTTAATTTTGGTTTGGTTTTTAATGTTTCAGTGTTAGCTTTAGGGTTTTTTTATTATTATAAAATAACTGAAGGATTTAAGCTGTTCGGATTAGAAAGCCAGCTGACTCACAGTCATGTAGAGATCCTGAGACTCACTAAATAGATATAGCAAAGTCTCCTCAGACAGTTTGTCCTACCAAATTAACAAAGACTAAAACTAAGGACATTTACAGTATATTGTCATTTTTTTAAATTAGTTTTGTAAGCACAGAATTTAGTTTTAGTTAGTTTTCATTTAAATTAAAAGGCTAGTTTTTAATTTTATTTCAGTTAACTAAGATGTTTTTATCTCTTCTACTGCTGGTTTGTAGTTTAGTTTTAGTTAATGATAATAAATTTGAACCAAAGAAGAAGTACAGAAGTACTTGCTGTTATCTTAAGAAAAAGCGGCTTGAACCTTCGTCCTCAATGAAACAAAGGTGGGAGGAAGCCAAATGGACCTGGGACAGACAAAGGCAAAAGACAAGGATCAATATTTCCCAGAAGAAAAGCTCTAAAGCAGGCCTGTCAAACTCATTTTATATTGAGGGTCACATACAACCCAACTGCATCTTAGGTGATCCCCTGCCACCTCCACATTGTTCTTCTTACTTCTGAAGTGAAGACGATTATGTAATCAAATCTCTGAGATGTCTTAAAGAAAAGAAGTCTAATTTGAAGACTACGTCTTCCACGTTGTTAAGAAATGCTGCTGTAATAAAGCAAAGAAGCCAGTGAGTATGCTCATTAGGTTCACACTGTAAGAAATCAAGGACTTCATTTTACAATTAAAGAGACAGAAATTATCTGTGAATTCACAAAAATATCCCGTTTTTTACTGTGTAGAGAAAACAACAGAAAATTTTTATTTTAAATAGTAAAAAAAGAGAATTTTTATGCCATTAATTTGAATATCAAATAATAAAGAGGAAATTAAGTTTCTTTCCTGATTTCTTATTTTTTTTGTGTAGGAAAAGCCATGTGTTTTTGATGAAAATATAGCTGAAGGTACTGAATTTATGCCGTCCTTATTTGAATTGTCCACATTCTCCAAAGCAATCCAGTGGGCTGGATTAGAACCTTTGGCAGGCCTTATGTTTGACACGCATGCTGTAAAAGCAAACAAAGGATTTCAGAAAGACTCTGAAGTCACATGTTTTCTTTTGCGCTGGTGAGTTAGTCTGTAAGGACTGTTTAGTCACTTACTGTGAACAAATCAAATCAATTAAATTACAAATGTCTTAATATATCTACACAGATGAATGTCTAGACTGGAAATACTTGTGGACACTGTTGTGGAAGACTCCATTTTGTTTCCTGAGGGCCACCGTAGGTTCTTGTAAAAGGACGGAGGAGAGGACAGGTATTCAGTTGCTGCATTCTCATTCTCACCAGTAGATGTCACTAATTGCCACAAACAGTTCCTTTAAGTTGGTGATTTTCAAACTTATTTGGTATGCCTCAGTTCAGAAGTTGAAAAAAGTTTGCGCCCCCCCCCCCCCCCCACCACCCAAAAAAAAA